>BJFM01001348.1:216752-234751 GCA_016586285.1 Arothron firmamentum
CACACACACACACACACACACACACACACATTAAGGGGAGGGGGGCACGCCATGTGTGTGCCTCATTAGTGCCTGACATGTTTCAAGCCAGCATCGATGCAGGTGTGTCATGTTTATCCTATCCATTTCAAAGCTTCTCTGTCTTTGTCCTATCTCCACTCAACACAAACCTCTCTCTGCACGTCTCTCTGCCTCTGGGCGAGTTTCATCATTATTTTCACCCTCTAAAAAACAAAACAAAACAAAAAAAAACAATGACTTTTTATTAGGTTGATGGTAAATGCTCACCAGGATGGGAAAAGTATCATCATTGGCCATGAATGCTGAATCCACTGATGTCTCACTGTCGACACGCTAACGGGAGTAACTGAGAGGATATCTGTGGACCTGTTTACCATTCCTGCACTAGCCTCTAGGTGTGTGTGTGTGTGTGTGTGTGTGTGTGTTACATGTGTGCCCATGTACATGATGACATAATGAAATATATCATTATCATCGTGTTTCCCACCGATAAGATTGGTAATAATGCTCGTGTTTGCTTCCCTCTCAGCTTTCATTTGTTTTTCTCTGCGTGCAACTCGTCATGTCTCCTCATCCGTGGATAAAATGATATGACAGTCTCAGCAGGGTTATTGATCGAGGAAGACGTGATCAATGATTCACTTGTGATTACAGGAAAAACAAAAAAATAAAATTTATTTTTTCCAATATCAGTGGAGTTCAAAATTTAATGAGACTCAAACGCTTGTGAAATAATTGCAGTGGGTATAATTAGAAAGTAATAACACAATCAATAGCCTGGATACAGCTGAAAGCACTTTGTCAGTTACATCATTTAGGCCTACAAAATCATTTCCTGCAAGGCTATAATGGAATTACGCAGGGATCGGTCGACGGACGTGGGCACGTGTTCGACATGGAGAGGCGCCTGAGATCGGTCCCAGGCGTTATCAGGATGCTGTGACGTGAAAGTGGGGCAGATGAGAGAGTTGTGAGGATGTGGCCGAGTACACAGGAGGGAAGAGCTGAGCTAGATGAAGAGAAGACCCAGATGGGAGCTAATTATCAGCGTTACCGCGCTTCTTAAAAACCAGTGAGTGAGAGGAAGAACATATACTGGCCTCCAGTACACAGGCTGAATGGAATGGTTCTGAGAGCTTTACGCTCGCTACATTTGGCGCGGCGCTTGTTATAAACACCAATTTCATATTGCTCACGTTTAAGTTCAGAGCCTGTACACGATGTGTGTGCACAACTGCAGGTTTTCACACACATATAACATGTGTTCGTATGTGTTTTGGCTTGTGATCTGATAACATTTGGAAGCTTTTTTGTGATTTTAGTGTGACACGTGCACTTGTTGCTGTGCTCTGTCGCCCTTCGGAATCTCTGCAAGTGCCTGTTGCTCTCAAACCTCGTGCATGAAAGATTCATGAAAAGTTTTGTGTTGTGCTCTGGAATATTTGTACCAATACATTGGGAAAAGAGATATTTTAACTTAAAACAAATATGTAAATGCATGCAGAGAGAGTATCTCACCTTCTGTTTTCTCCTGACAGCACAAGTGTGCAACATCTGCAATTCAACTTCTAATGGAAAAATAGGACTTTCAGTATGAGCGCACCAAGGTCGCCGCACACGTTCAATTCTTGTCACACATGTAGATTACAAACACACATCAGAAATCAGGGATCCAAACCCCTCCAGGACGAGTGTCAGCATCAGCGGCGTAGGCCGCTTTTATGCTGAATGGTTTTGTATGTTGGACCAAATGGAAATTTACTAAAACCATTTGCAGAAAAGCTCTCATCCATGACTTCTGCGAGTTCATGCAAGCTCAGCTCATTTTCCATTAAAAGAAAAAAAAAGCCTTTTGGATGAGCGGTTTCACTTAAATTTAAAATAAGTTCAGTGAAACATTGACCACTGCAGAGCAATCTGTACTACGACACTCCTGAGGTTACACAAGCTTATAAGTGGTGGACAGTACCGGTATTAATTTCGATTCGTTCGCTACACTGGCCTTTCTATGATCATATCTTTGACTTTATGGCGGCACAATATGGAATGTGCAATCAATGTGCGCTGTCAAAATGTCAGAATTAAGCTCTAATTTGAAGAATCACTGTGAGAGAAGCATCACAAATGTCGGTTTTGTGCCAATGATCCAAAGAAACAGCTGATTAATGTGCCAACACTCCCACTTCCACAGTATGAATAGATCAGAATCTGTTTTAACATTCCAGGTTCTTTGGCACTCTGATGATTGTTTGATTAACTGCTTTATTGATCGATGATAAAACGTGGCAAAAAAAAAAAAAAAAAAAAAGTGCGACAGAAACCCAAATAACCCCCCCAAAAACATACTTCACACTAGTTTGAGTGACTTCTCCTTCAGAGCCGTCAGAATTAATGGAAGATTGCTGAAATAAAATAATAAATAATAATAAAAAAAATCAAACATCAAACAAAATACTTGCTTTTAAATGTGTGTGCAAACATTTATAACGTAGAACTGTCGAAAAGCCAAACACAAGCAGAACCTCAGTGTCTTTGTTTACAGCTAGCCACAATGCGCCTTCACTGTGCAAAAGTAAATTTTCAGGGGTAGCTGCTGCATTTGGGGAGGAAACAGTCTCCATTTGCATTGTGGGATTAAGATTTTGAAACTGATCATTTTTTGCATGTATGTGAATAATACAGATGTGTTCAAAAATAGCTTATTTGTCAGAGGAACTAACCTTGATTCTTCCATTTCATTCCGATCTCCTTGTCAAAGGCAGGCCATTATATTACAATAAATGCAAGCGTGTGTGTGTGTGTGTTTGTGCGTCTGTGTGGAGAGGAGAGAGAAAGGAGACACTGTTCATAAATATTTCTCCAATGCTCCTCTTACTATATGAGAGAGATGCTCTAAATGTGTAAATGCCTATACATGATTTATGCGGGTGATTTATAATATATTATTAGCGCTCTCCGTTCCTTTTCCCATCTCTCTCTTCCTACCTCACTTTCATCTAGAGCATTGATTTTTATTTTGACGCCACCTTGGAGACAAGGGTTTTTGCGCCATCTGTGGCGGTTCTGACGCACGAATGTCTGAGATTTCTACAAGAACAGATTCCATGACGGAGTTAGTTAATGCTGACAGAATCACATCCTGTCCATCATTTAGTGCATTACAGATGGTACAGCTCTGTGTGTCTGCATAATGCACCCTGCTTATTCTGGTGCTAGATGGATTTTGGAGAACCTCCTTATGGCTTTTGCTGACCAATGTTGAGCAATGTCCAGGAAATGGATGGACAACAGTAGATGACAAGTGAGCACGCAAAGGAACTCCCCACACCAGTAGAAGCCTGTGTGGCCACCAGAATCCTAACTGGTCATCTATACCATCAATCTTCAAAATGATTAAATGTTAATGAATAATGGAGCCATTCGTGTACATCTGCCAAGGCTGTGGTGCATCAGGTCTGTTTCTCTTATGCAGAGACAAGCTGAGGCTAAAAGGCCAATCACAGGGAGTCTGAGAGGGTCCATCAGAAAGGGGTGCAAATTAAAAACAAGCTGGCTGCCTTTGAGTGCGAGTGTTTCTGGATGTGGGGTTGTGCCAAAATTTTGGCCCCACAAGTTTATCATTAAATTGAAGGGTGGAAATTAATTTTAAGGATAAGGTTTTGATGTTGATTCAAGGTGATGGTGAGACATAAGGTCGACAGGGTGAGGCTGTACACCTGAGTCACTGTGACACGTTTGTTACCAATTATCCACTGTGTTTATCTTCCGAATGAGTTCCAGGCAGACAGCTTTGGTGGTTTAGTATTTGAAGACAAAACAACCTCCAAAACTAAGCAGCTGTTTGTTTCATTTCAGCATAATTTGTTCGTACTAATCTTCCCATGAGCTGAGTTTTAGTCCTGTGAGGTTTTCTGATTTCCTGTTTACATCAGTGGTGATTTGAGCCCTGAAGGCTTTACTCTTACACACACACACACACACACACACACACACACACACACACACACACACACACACACACACAAAAACTGTGTATGACAGGTGCTGTCCAACAGTTTGGGAGAAGCATGAACCATCTGAACCATTATTCCTGCACAGCTTCTGTGTCCATCTACATTTGTGCCTGATGAGAACAGATCAGCAAAAGCACGAGTATTAACATGAAAATCAGGTCATTTGGTCTCAGGGGAAAGTTAGAGTGGGAATGGCAGACAGACGGAAGGATGAGAGCAGATGATGCTAAAGACAGAGAAGAGGGATCAGTAAATAAGAGGAGAGCGGTGGAGGAATTCCTGTGTGGACGGTGTAGCTCGGACAAATCAGCGCCGCATGCATAATCATGCCAAGCACGCGGTGGGCCAATGACGAGAAAATAAGAGCAACTAATCAAAAATTCCATTTATTAGAGAAAATAACGCAAAGCATCACTCAAAACATCTCTGAGTATGATGAGCATAACTTTGATCTCAAGTTTTATTGGACTATACACAATCGATGGCTTTACTTTTATTCTGGAAATACATGAGGCAAATGACACAACACGATCTAACACCCAAATCACAAATAATGACACACTGGTTTGGTATGACACCTCTGATGGAAAAAAATTACTTAGATTCCCATAATACCTTGGGGCTGGGTTCATTATATTATTACAATAAAGGAAGGTGATTGTTAGGGGAAAGGCATGAAAAATGAAATAGTAGTCATACATTTCAGCATTTTAGCATTTAGCTTTCTGCCAACAGCGTCACATGTCAGGTAACATTAGGGAGTGTTTCTCTCAGTGTGCTTGGGGATTATTCTTTAACTAATTAACATCAAAATCAAAACAAACTAGCACACCTTGTTTGATAGAGAGAGAGAGAGAGAGAGAGAGTAATGAGTAGGATGAGAGCAAATGAGAAAGTGAAACAGAAGTGAGACAGAAGTGAAAATGAGGAAATGCTGAGCGCTGGTATCAGGAAAAGAGCAATATTTAAAGAAGGAAAATAAGCCAGTGACGAAGATGATGGAACACAGAAGAATGAAGAATGGAGACAAAACATGAAAGATGACAGATATAAAGAGCATGAGGGTATGAAAGTGAGAACGTTTCCGTGAGGAAGTCAGCAGCGTCTGTTAGGAGAAAAAAAAATGCAGTGTTTTTATGAAATATTCAGTGTGATAGAAGACTACAGGCATAAAATCCTGTCTCCTGGAGAGATAGTGGGGAGAGGAGCTTAACAGAGAAGGTGAAGCGAGTGAAGTTTTGGAGTCATGAGGCTGGAGAGGTCTCCATGAAGGCTATGGATCTGCGTGTAGGACTATCTGGCTGCTATTTTTAAACAGTATGTGGGTATATTGTTCACACGTATGGAGGGCAGTATACCTGTAGAGCATGTGCACAGGCTTCGGCATATATCACCACAGTAAATGTTCATCTCTCTGTCCAACACAGATTAACTCTCTACATTCCTGCCTCCAAAAGCCCACCTCAGAAAAGACTCAAGAGTGTAACTACAGTTCCGTATAGAGCCACTGATTCAAATTTAAGTTTTGGGTTCACTGCCTGTAAAAATAACCAGCGTGATTGAATTAACATGTCAATTATAACCTTTGCCAACCAGAAAAAAAACCCCTTTCTGGCCCTAAGTGAGGCCTCCCGGAGAGGCCATTACAACCAACATCTGCACTCTTTGGCAGCAGATGGTAATGGGGTCAGCACTAGATGATGAAAAAAGGTAAGCTTATCAATTTTTACAGCATTTCCCCCCTCTCCTCGTCCAGTGGCAGATGGAAGGAGAGTCATTTATTGTCATTTACTCCATAATGATGACAATGATGCCAATGCTCACTTTACGAGATCCAAAACAGCAGAAAAAGAAGGTGAATGGAGCCTCTAATAAAAGTCAGTGTGGTGTTAACTGAGAGCAGCACTGCGTGACTGTTAACCATTTAAATTTACATTTGTTTAATTTCGTCACTTTTTTGATTTTTAAGCCAATCTTGAGTGGGAACACGGTGTCTTTTCCAGCCCCTCCGGCATTTTGCAGGGCTCCTTCAGGCATACTTCCTGCCACTGCAGGTAAATGACGACACCCAGTACGGCAGCTCTCGCCCGACTAAATAAATGTTGAGCTGAGAACTTCGGAAAGCAACCGTGGAGTAAGAATTTACATTTTCTGATGCAGTTAGCAGGCCGACAATTAAAATAGATGCGGCACTACTTTGTCTGGTCTGTCAGGGAACTGTCAATGCGGCACAAAGACAGGAATGAAATAAAAAAAAGAATGAATCAAAAAAATACAGGTGATGACCCAAAGCACCATGGCACCATTCAAGATTCAGAAAAGAAAACAAGAGTCAGTCAGTCGATGCACGCAATCTATAATTCAGCAGAAGGGAAAACACAATGCGCTGAGGACAGAAGATGGAAAGATTCCCCGTGGCTACAAAGTGGGCGATAAGACTGATCTGAAGAGACACTTGAAGGCAAAGCAGACTGCCCTGCTGGTGGTGTGGATTAGCCAGTTGACTGGAATGTCGCGTGATCAATTCTTAATGACGAACGTATTCAAGTGCTGGAGATCAGGAAGGATGGGTTCGGCAGCACAACCCAGGAAGCTCAATGGGGGGGGTTCGCGGGCGCCTCACATCACCAGTGCAGCCAAAATCACACCCCAGGTCACGCCTGCGTCCTGACATCACCACAGAATGTCCAAAGCAGATGCTGGATGCTGAGGATTGGAGAATTTTCTGAGAAGTGTTAGAGAAACTGGATGACATCCTTTTAGAAATTCCTTCTTGTTGCAAGCGGAGGGTTAAAAATGGATCAGCTTTGTTCTGGCGTCGTTGTGTCAGACCCCCTACCCCTGCATGACAAGGAGTAAGAGCATTTACTCTGCAAACATGACTGTACATTTAAAAAAAAGAAGAAGAAGCCCACAACGTCCATATACACACAGAGACCAAAAGGCTCTATAAATACAGTGTGGAGGTAATGTTCATCGTGTAAAGTAGGCGGATTAACTGGAACCAGGTCAGAGCAAAGGCAGAGCATGTTTTAGCTTTTCTCCTCTTCAGCTCCCTTTCTTCTAGTTTTTCTTGATTCTGCTTTTCTAGCTTTCCCCCCTTTAGGACAAAGAAGTCTCGGACTTTCCTGCTTCAGCCCCCTGCAGTTCTGCCGCATCCTCACGACTCTCCATCCAGGAGACCACCTGTTTGTAGTCAATACTGATGCACAGCAGAGTGATGGCGTGTCCTGAGAGCCTCTGGTTGAAGGTAGCGGAATGATTAGTACGTATTAATTAATCCCAATACAAGTCAACATGTGAATAAACTCACTGACCCGATCAGTAAGAGGCCTAATGGTGCAGGAGGGAGGTGAGGAAAGAGGGAAGAAGCACAGTGTTGGGCAAAGAGCGAGCAGCAGGGAGGAAATATGCCTTTGTTTTCGGGCGCCTTGGTATTAAACTCATCCATCCTCAGAGACCGAGGAGGGAGGGGGCAAATGAGAAGGAGGATGCACAAATCTAAGTCTGGAGAGCATTCTTCTACCTGTAGCACCGGCATAACTGGAGGCACGTGCACTAAAATGCCCAATATATAACGGTGTGTGAATGCACTTATCTCTCTCTCTGATAATGATGAGCTTTAAAGACCTTAAAGCTTGTCATCGACGTTCAGGGGAACAGCTACCAGAGGACGAGGGTGACTAAATTTGGCAGCCATTGTTATTATTGGATGGGGAGCCACATTTGAAGGACTGATACAGAAGTGGCAATTTGGATCCGTCTTTACAACAGCTTGGGGTGTTACGTAAGGGGTGATGTAGCCGAGGCTGGAGGAGGAAGAACATATCATTAGTCCCAAGGCCAATAAAGCAGGCAATAAGTGACTGCGACTTGGATCGACAGTCTTGATATTAACTTATAATTACTGTCACGCTTTACGTACGCCTTTTTAAAAATCTGACGCAAGGCAGGACTACAGCTGATCACACTGTAGTCTTTTAAAGGCTTTCAGTTGTGCCTTTCATGTCATTTTCTCAGCTGGGTCCCTGTTGTGCTCTGCTGAACCAGATTCTAGCCCAGTATAGACACTTGCTGAGCTTAGATAAAACACCACAGCTTTCAGCTCCAGCAGAAAGCCCACAATTAACAGGTGAGGGCACATCTGGGCCGGGTGGAGTGTGCCAGAGCACCTACTTGGCCTCTAAAGGGACAATTGGAGGGAACAGAACTATGTCACAACAGTTGGAGGGCCTCCTTTCTGCGCTTCTAATTCCGCTCTAAAAAAAGGCCACTGGGAAATACTCCATCTTTTCTTTCCATCTAGCTGTCACACTTCCCCTCCTTCTCTTGCCTCCTGAGCCACGAGGAGAGGGAAATACATTAGCAGATCTTTTGCTTTTCAGGCCTCCACACAGTTACAAGAGCTTGAACACTGGTTAACTCGCTAATTTAAAACAAAAAGCTGAATCGATCAAGTTCAAAACCCCAGCTAAATGGAAGTGCTTTTTTTTTTTTCCACCATGTGACTGAAGAGGCTGGATGGAGTAAAAGTCTGGCATTGTTGGTTTTATTATTGTGAAACAAGCTTCAGTGCTAATTTTTTAGCTGGTTTCAAAGTCTGAACCCTTCGTGGGTTTCCTAAAGGTCAGTGTAACTCGTGGACTCCCTCCAACACATATTCTTGATTTGATTCCAGTCGGTACAAATGCAACGGGTGAGCAAACTGTAAACTGTGACCTCAGGGGAGCCACAGCCTGTAATAATAATAATAATAATATAGATTTCATTGTTATACAGCTGGCTGGATTGTAACTCTGTGTATGTGTGTGTGTGTGTGTGTGAGAGATATCTCTGTGTGTCGGTGTAGTAACAAACTTGCATTACCTCTGTCAGGGAATGTTGGCCAGTCCCTCTATTTTACTATCTTTATCTGCAAAATGTTAGAAATTCTGTGAAAGGAGTTTCTGGCTGAGCATCACTTGGTAATATTTTGGTTTCCAGGAGGGATTCCTGCCATCAGAAAGGTGTTGTGTTTATTTTCCTCATTTTAACTGCGGCATTGATAAATCCGCCAAAATCAAAAGGATCATTGACTGATTTGGACTTGGCTAAACACTTGTGCACAAAGCCAAATCTGATGATTGATGGAAAACTTTCCATCACAGAAACATCGTGCATGAGTCACACTTTGGATGACTTGTATAATTAAAAACGACTTGTTTAATTGAAGTGTTATTAACTAGAAATTAGATGCAACCAGCGCACAAAACACTCAGCAGCTTCTTGCTGCTTATTACTGGCTGGTGATGGTCCCCCATTCTACCTTTATGAATGAAGGTGCTCTGGTCAGCATGATCCATTAAACCTGCTTAAACTGCCGTATGATAAACAGACTTCCTGCATTATGACTTCTGTGTAATAACAGCTGCTTTTACAGATAATGATCAGATGCCCTCCAGACAGAATCTACTACACAAGAGCGGTGTCTTGGGACCCTTTGGTTAAGATTGTTTGCCTGGACACCGTCATGTCCACGAGCGCTTCTGACCCCATTTCTCTGATTAAAAAGAAAGAAATGTAATTCTTAATAATATTGTTATTATATTCTGGGGAGGCATAAAGACATGAAATGTTGAATACTAGAAATAGCATATTCTTTGCCTTGAATGGTTTATGTACTCAACTGCCCCACGATGTACTTAGAGGTCATACCTTCCTGACAGCACCTTTTATTTTAAAAAGGAAAAGGACATTTTTCTTGCATTACTGCCACGTGTCACGAAAATACGCTGAATAGCTCAGGATGATAGATGGCTACATAATGCATGTGGAGGGCTCAGCTGGAGGAGGCAGAGAGCAGATGAGATGGGAGGAGAGGAAGTGAGTGCAAGAAGGCAGAAGACGAGCGAGGAAGGGCAGGACATGAGAAACCCCTGGCACCAAACTCAGTTAAGGGGAAGAACCAAACATATGTTGTGTGTGCAGTTTATCCTGAAATGCACCAAGTGCAACACAGGTGGTGGGTCCTGCAGAAACACTCGAGGAGCGTTTGATGCTATCGGACTCTTGATTACATTATCGTAAATCTTATTTTTATGTTGAGCGCACATAATTAGCCTGACCCCTGCCGCTGACAGGCAGCGATGGCCGAGAGCGTGTCTCTTTGGATCAACGCACCTCTTAATCACCAGTCGTGGACACGGTCGTCCAATCTGCAGCACAGACTCAGCAGGAAGCACTTAAAAATCGGAGGCTCCTAACAGCATCCTCTGTTATCAGCTATACAGAACGCCATCATGATATAATGGGATATTGATGCCCGCAATGCCGCATCATCATCTGTGCGAGGCTGGTTTTAGATTTCCCATTGGTGAAGTTGTAAATCTGTTAAAATGACTTATGTGTTTTGGGGCACAGTTCGCGCACGCTGCGCTCTTCCTCGCTAGCAATCAATAAGTAACATTGAAATTTTGTTTGGTCCATTTTTTGCAAGGATTTTCTCTTTGAAATAGCAGATTTCCGCCGCTCTCCATTCAGCCTGCTGCGAGTCATCTTGATGAAACATGTGGGCCGAGCAGTGTTACAGTAAACTTGAGAATCACTCGTCCTTTGAACCGCGTCTGACAGAAGGACCCTAATATCGATGCCGTAACAGCTTCGTTATTTAACCTCGGTGAACTGTTTCTGTCGGTATCAGTGAGCTTGTAAACAGTCAAAACCCACTGTTCCATTTAACTGACTTTAAACTACAGAAATGCACCACTTATATTAAGATGTTTAATTACACGACCATGAGTCTGTGTCAGCATTTCCTTCTTAACTGAGTGAATCTATCCCAGTGGTTAATTAAACTATGTGTGAATAATACGCACGTCAGCAGAAAGCAAAGCAACTATTGACGCTGAGCTCGTGGAACAGTCCGACCAATCAGGTGCTGGAGAGGGTGCACCTTCGCCAAAATTTGGTTTCCTGAAATATTTAGGACATTTTTAAACTGCTTGTTGAACCGGATCAGCAACAATGAGCAAGACTGTCTCAATAAGACACTACAATTAATACTGAGTTAAAAAAAAGTTGAAGTTGTGCATAAATGTCAGTGTTTTATATGTTTTCCTGCTACTTTCATAAATCCGCAAGAACAAGTTTCACTAAATCTGCTACATTCAGGAAAATGCTTTTGTTTTACCAATATGTTGGTTGTTTTTGTTTCAGTGGCATAGGAGAGGAAAAACCAAAAACAATTCATTTCATTTAGGATCAGAACCACAGATGTCTTACTGTCCATTCATGACCTGAGACTTCAAATTAAAGCAGAGATTTAATCATATAAAGACTAAACAGGTTGGTTTTAACTCTTCAGCTTTCCCTGTGACATGAATCCAAACCCACTCCATAGTAGAGTATTGCATTAGTGCTTGATGATTAATAAATGCAGCTTTCCGTATGTTTCATCATTCAAATGCGTACAAGTCAAAGGCCATCCATCTAAAAAAAATCCCCAACGTAGTTCTGTCTTTAAAAGGGCAAACAGGCAACCGGGAGTGTCAGAGGGAAAGCAAAAGAGGAAGAGCAAAGGAAATTTGATTATGACTGACACAGAACAATAAACTGCAAGAAAAAAAGCACACAAATGATTTGAAAGCCTTTTGTCCTTTAGGGTGCAGCCTCTCCTCAAACTCAAGACGAGTTCTCCAGAGCTCAGACACATAATGCTGCAGCTTATAGGTTGTCTGAAAGGCCAGCAGCTATGAAGAGGAAGGTGGAGGTGAACACAACGGCAGTTAGATCTGGCAGAAATCATCACGTGACACAGGCAGCTCACTGTTGGGGTGTGAACCGCGAGCACCCCAGCACCTGAAACGTCACCTGATGTGAGCGTGAGAGCCAAAAAGCCTAAAGAACGAGCAGATCTCACAAGTCAAGTGAGATAAGCGTACCACATTTCTCACCTTCCCCCCCATCTCGCCCTCTTTTTGTCATCACTGCCTCAGACACGTTCTTGATTCAGCATCGTCCCCGGGTGTCTCTCTGGGGTGCAGTGCTGTGGTAGTCTACACCGCTGTTCCTCTGATCTTTCCTCTTCTGCTGCCCTCGTTTATCATGAGAAAAAGCAAGTTAATGAGGCCAGTAGATTGGACTTGCAAAAATGTAATATATTTGTTGCGGCTCCAAAAAAAAAAAAAAAAAAAAAAAATTATAACGTGTGTAAAATTGTTCGCTTGGCTCTTTGCTGCTGCATGACCCATACGTTAACAGCAAACAGCTTCAAAATACTTAAGGCTGATCCAACATAAGCCTGCCCGCTGCCCATATGCCAACCTATAGTGACTTCTTATCCACATTTAATGCAGAATTACATGTGGATGTAAAAAAAAAATTGACATAAAGACTAAATAAAGACGATGGAAGCCAGTTGGGAATTTGAGTGATGCGAAAATGACTGTAGTTGCAACATAAAGAATAAACGTTGAGATGAAAACCTGATACTTCATAGTGAGTGGCAACTATCATAAAAACTATCATTTATGTCTCCAGTGTGTTGCACATTGTGCATATTCCAAACAGAAAATTATCGGAAAAAACGACCAAAGTTTAGTTGTTCGCAGCACAAAAGCACAATCAGTTGTTCATATTCCAAATATCAGCAAGTCAGTACACACATATAACATCTATTTTAGCACAGGTTTGGCGTTCCGGGAAGTTTTATTCATCTTTTCTGGGCCATTTGGAGATTGCCACTGCAGCTGTTTAACAAAGGCGACAGCGCGCCTCAGCAGCAGCAGCGCGCCAGGCAACGCGTCTTTCTCTTTCCTCCAAAATGTTCCAATCAATGTTTTTACCACCGCAACGGTTCCCGTGAACCGAATGTATGCTAAAATGTTGCGTGAGTTCCGCACGCTCCGAGTTGGACAGCCTTACCTTGACTTGTAGCGCCTTGGGGAAGTGGAGGTGCGTGCGTCTGCAGCCCCCCGCTATCCAGAGCCAGAACTCTGCTGCCACTCGCCTCTGTTGGTTTGTCAGAGGCGTAAAATGTGACAAACGCACGGTTTGGATGGTTGGTTGGTTTGTTTGTTTGTTTGCTGGCGTTAAAAGCGCGTCAGAGAGGTGAAGTAACCGAGGCTCCTGTTCTGGTCAGACCGTCTGTTCTCCGCTGAGGAATTAGTTTGCTTGTTCCTGACTGCCGCCCTCCCTCCCACTGACTCTCACTCACTCGCTGTCTCCCACCCAGGAGAAATAAATAATCTTTCATCTCTCTCCCTCACTCTGCCTCGCACAGTTGGGCATCTTTGAATAATGTGAAATCATTACCGAAGGCCAAAATGTGTGTGTCCTCCTCCGCCCCCCCGTCCAGAACCCCGCACGCTTGTGTGGTTTTTAAAAAGAGAGAGCACGCATGGTGTGTGAGTGGAAAGGTTGCTCCAGATGTCTGATGCTTTAGAGCGGCGGATTGGGAGTGGTCTGGATTAAACCGCGGGATTATACCTCAACGTTTATCATTTCATCCCGAGCGCCGGTGGCGCGCATTGGTGGACAATGACATCAGCCTTTGGCAGACTCAGGCAGAAAGACAGATTCACGTGGGTAGGGATGGAGAGAAAGAGGAGAGGAAAAAGAGGACAGGACAAGAAGTGAGAGAACCGGGGAGAGCAGGGCTGTTTTGTAAGTCTGCTATATGCAAAAGTCAGTAAGTGCACACAGATCTTTGTTTTTCCTCCACCTTTGGAGCCCAGCCCCCATTGTGGCCCCCAGTTTTGTGTCCCCCCAAAACATTGTCATCCAAATCCACCTTTGTGCCTAAATTAAGGGGTGAAACTGGGATTGGACTCTTTAGGTTTGGGTCAGATTGAAACGTTTGGAAATCGAAAAATAGATGTGTGTGTAGCATCTACAGGAGGATCTGTTAGTGTGTGTTTGTGTGGTGGATACATACAGTACGTGCACACAGTCAAGACTGTGTGTGCCTGCATGCTGACAGATGGCCACTGTAATGACGCAGGAACTATTAGGTTTTCTGTGTCTATGAGTTTGGTTGCATGCCTGTATATGCTGGTTGTGTGTGTGTGTGTGTGTGTGTGTGTGTGTGTGTGTGTGTGTGTGTGTGTGTTGGCTTCTATTCATGAAAGACCTTGAGTCTGCTGCAGTTCCATTTGCTGAAAATACAATCATACAAAGGTGAGAGAGAGAGAGAGAGAGAGAGAGAGAGCGAGCGAGGAAGAGAGGGAGACCTCAGGAAGTACTTGAAATAATAAGACGACTGCATTTGCATAAAGTCTCATTAGAGACGGTTTCATGTGTCCCAGCACAGCTATACCAGTTTGTCTGCACATTTAATCTGACTGCATTAGCGACTTTGATGTCAGTGTAACACCGTAAACACCGTCTCCGTCCAGGCCACATCTGAGTCAAGACAAAGGCCCATTTTCTTTGCTTACATGTGGACATTTCGGCTCTCTTTGTGGTTTGGCTCGTTCTGAAACCTTGTTTGGTTTGTACGGTGTGACTCATGCACACAACCTTAACACAACACAGGTCATTTGTTTGGTATTTCTGCCTGTGTGCAGGAGGATGTGAAAGTCCACTACACACACCTCAGGGGTGGCATGTGTCAGACCAACTCCGTGCATATTTCAGTGGCTTGACATGAGATCATAATTTGAATTAATGCTACTGTGACCGGGGTCACACACTTAAACGCACACTGAACACGCAAGAACAGCTGACAGCTCACTTGTTAATGTTCATTTACAGTCTGACTGGACTTGTCAGGCTTGCTTTTTTTTTTTTTTTTATCCCCGATGTCATGATCTAATAATTAGTTTGGTCGTTAAGTGGCAGATAACATGATGGAGGTTACAGCCAAGATAGCAAAGGTGTGATTTTTAAGAATCCCCATCCTTGGTCACTGTTTGAAACCGATTAGCATCGAAATTCAGGCCTGTCAGGACGTCCAGACCGAGCCAGGAAACACGCTGGGGCGACACACTCCTCAGCTGCGCCGAGTCTGTTTGCTCAGAGAGAAGAGGTCAACTAAACCGCCGATCTGACACAGGAGCGGGAGCACAGCTGCCAGGATAATGGCAAAGCATGCGCAGCTTTGAGGAATCAGAGCAAACATTCCAAATGTGCCATTTGGAGCCAGCAGGCTTCAAGGCCATGGCAGAAGGAAGCCTCGGCTCTGGCTCTGCATCACTCACGTCATCAGGCCAGACTCACGCTCACTGTTGTTCTGTCTTCATTTCTGCACTTTTCGGACTCTCTCCTGCAAATCTTGGCCTGCTCTGAGAGAATGTGTGTGTTTCTACATTTCCTCAAAGTGGCCTGTGTCTTTGTGTGTTCTTGAACACAAAGCTGGTCATGAAAGTTATCTTATTGATTTCAATAATTGTTAGCTGGAGTCAGACATAAATTCTTGCGTGCGTGCGTGCGTGCGTGCGTGCGTGTGTGCGTGCGTGCACATCTCCATGAGCCACCGTGGCCCTGGTTCAGTGTCTTTAAGTGCCGGTTTTGAATATTTTTTGGTTTTTGCATACGCTTCTGTACACAGATTTATATGCAAATTTTCTTCCTCACAGGCTTAATATAAAAATGAAATCCTTAATCTAACATTTACAATCAAGCTTTCCAGTTTTAATTTGGCAACCAATAATATAATGCTATTAGGGCTGTGACCATCTACTGCCTGCGCTCCCCTATCACATTGTTCCTGTACAGGGAAACACACTTGTGCTCGCTCAGGGTTAGGGTTAATGCGTCTTCTGGACCATTTCCCGCTACCCTTTGTCAGAAGCTCGCTCTCCTCTTCTGCCACTGCGATCCTGCTTAGCCACCTTCTCATATTATCTTTTTCTACCTCGTTCCCTCATTCATATCTTTTTTCCCCCCTCTGCCTGTTTGCAACACCTTGTTGCGCAGCGTGTCCATTTCTTTTATTTGGGCTATGGATTTTGTTTATTTCGCTGCACTTCGGTCTGAAACCTTGATTTTGTTCCCTTTTAGAAGGTTTACTCACTCAGTTTGAATCTCATAGATTGTCCTGTAATGTTTGAGAAAGGAATAAAACAGAAAAATGTCTCCCAAATGCTCAATGTAGCATAGGAGAGGTGGCCTTAATTGGCTCAGCTATATTTGAGTTGTAATGTAGGCCGGGCATTGCCTCTTTGACTCCAACACTGGGAAATATTAGCATATCTTTTGAAATCAATGGAAGTTGGGGGAAAAGGGGAGGCAGAACAAAGAGGAGGGAGCCGTGACTTCAGTGGACTGCGTTTCATTAAGTGTGTTTTGAAAGAAAACTGAATCGCTCCGCAGTTTCACAAATCGTTTCCCCGGCATGCTGGCAGCGTAAGTGGCAGCGGAACTCATGATTTAAAGGCAGTGGGAAACAAAGAAGAGTTTTGGATTGTTAGAAGTTTTCAGACGGACGCGACACAGTGCGCAGTTACCTTAATTATCCAAACAAGCTCAAAAAGGCGTCTTCAGGGCACATCAAGGGGCTGAAGTTCAGGTTGTGGTCGCATCCCAGGTGATCAGTGATGCTTTTGTGCCACTTGGTGTGTAAAATGGACAGAGATTACCTATAAGGAGCATTCACATCCCTCATATTCTTTTGTCTTTTAGTTATTGGCCTGATTTTAGCTTTAAATTGTGATTACGCAAAGAGCTCTAAAAATAATGTTCCTTTCCCATTTATTTGCAGCTTAAGCCTGGTTGTTGTTCTGGTTGTTTTGTTCTCTTTCATCACAGAGGCTCTTGTGGAACAACATACATTTTATTCATGAACGATGAATAAAACGTGTAATTAAGGTTTAAGGCCTCTCCTAGTTTTTACATCAATGTATTCATGTTGTTTGAGACAAAACCATGGCATTTTGACTGCGGCTCATCTGTTTTTACAGCCCACCAGTGAATGTCTCAGAGATTCTTAAGGATGGACAGAATTTCTGAGGCATCAAACATGCGAGGGCAATTACTCTGTTGTAACTTTCTGTGGAATCAGACCCTGACAAATTAACCCCCTCATTCCAGATGATGCAGTATTTAATGGTCATAAATGGTGTGTTATGCAGACAAATTCAATTTAACGGTTTAATAATTATGAACTGTTGAACTTCATACACTTATTTTATATGGAACTTGGCTGGAGCTTTCCCCAGACGCTCCCTGACAAACACGGGAGAAGGAAATGCGTGGCACTGTTGTAATAAAAATAAACCTACGTGGCAGTCCTCACACTTGGAAGATACAGCGAAAAGAAGGTGTGAGCAAGTAAGCTTCTGCACATGTTAACGGTACACCCTCTTTCACAACTGGGTTGATTATTTTAAGCTCTGCAAGATTGATTCCGCTGGCCCTGTGGGGGCATGTGTGAGCGAACAGGGAGGTGCAAGTGAAACCCCCCAAAAAAAGGGGCCTGGAACAAAAGTAGGGACAGATGAGCTCTCAGATCAGGGAAGGGGAAGAAATGCTGAAGGTCGTTTCCTGATTCCTCAGGTTCCTAATAAGAGCGTCTTGTCAAGGACAACACGGATGATGTGGGCCAAGCTGTTGCTCCTGTGTTGTGCCAGTGTCATTCAAAACAAATATGACAAAAAGTTATAGCTCAAGAGAATTGATATTTGACATTGAAATTATAATTACTAGAATCCTTAATGGTCTTCTGGCTCAATCGTGAAGAGGACTTTGCCGAAACCAAGGAAGCTGTTTACTGACGCCTCCACAGCTGTGGTGCTTCAGTACACCGAGAGGCAAACCCTGTAGTATTTGCTTGCTTCATCTTTCCTACCCTGAATGTCCACCGGCAAAAATTCTTTAGCACCAGATGTCCAAATGAACAGGTTGGTGAAGCATTCATTGTATCCATAGCATACGGTAATTACCTTTTTTATGACCTTAAAATATAATATAAAGAACAGAATGTATTCTCTGCGGCGTATTCTTAAAAAAAAAAAAAAAAAAAAGAGCCAATACACATTATTTTGTAAG
>BJFM01001348.1:234786-248510 GCA_016586285.1 Arothron firmamentum
GGGGGGGGGGATTGTTTGAGGACAACACTTTGGGTAATGTTTGTCTGCCATCTATTGGACAACTTCAGTCTTAGCATGAAATGTGCCTGATCTAATAAATTTTTGAAACCATCGAATCTTTTGTAAAGCAGCGGCCCGACACTTTCAATCAACTTAACTTGAAAAGCAAGAATAGCGAGATCCCTCTTTCAAAGGATGCAGCCACGTATCCAAAGCCTTTCCTGTAATGTCTCCTGAAAAGGAGATAACGGAAAATAAAAATTCGTACAAATAGGCAGAATAAATAAAGTATAAAAAATGTCCTCTTATTCCTACACCACTACAAAATCGTCTGGTCTCATTTATTTCACAGATCATGAGAGTGGAAGCTCATTGAAGAGGTATCACTAGACTCAGTACGGGGAAAGATGGCACTCGTGCTGTTCTACAATGAAACGTTAGGTGGCGCTGCTGCCTGTGCCATTAGTGGATTTACCGCACTTGGCGGATGTTTGAGGTGAAGCACAGCTCCAGAACCCGGTTAGGACCACTCTCTACTATTAAAAACAGCTAATTACAGCAAAAACAGCTATTTTATTATTTTTATGATTGAAATAACAGAAATACCAGTAATTTGTTGCCACAGAAGCTGCAATACAGTCTTCTTTTCTTCTCACAGTTATTTTATGTTGCGTTAACACTGGGATAATTTAATAAATAAAGCAATGAATTCATTTGTTTTCCTGAATGTGGAGGGGATGCGATCTGTCAATCAATTTAATTTGTTAGACGATATATTAAGTAATTGACTACATATGTATATAAACACATACGCAGATTTGAAATAAATTACTTTTTTTAATTTTTTTTTTTTTTACCTTTGCTGATAACCACATATTGAAGAAAAGTTTAAAAGAAACACCCAATGATCCCAGCATGCACTGCGACATCGACTGCTTGTCTTCTACTGGATAATAAATAGGAATTATTAAAAAGAGAATTCTTTTAAAAGTTTATGCTCTATTTGTTCCTTTAGGGGAATTGTCATACATTCACAAGTGTTAATATTGTTACACCACAATTGAAACATCTTGTCTGAAATTCACTGTATATAATATAGTAGTTTGTTTTTTAACTTCCGTGAGTGGAAGCTCATTGTAGAGATCACGTGCAGAGTGTTCATCACTCCACCAATCATCTCGGGGAAGGTCTGAGACAAGAGCCAATAGTTGTCCTTGCAGGACATCACCTGACTCGGGTGAGCGAGTGAACAGAAAAAAATGGGTCAACTTGTGCAGTTCTAGCAGGAGAAGCCAGCTGGCGCAGTTTCTCGGCTCCACTGGCGGATGTGACGCACACTGACTTGGAATCGCTCGCGGCTGGCGAATGAGTGCGATGTATGAGGTGGAGCACCGCTCCAGAACCCAATTCAGACTACTCTCCACTCACTTTTTCGATTATTCACTTATTTATTTTTACTATCTATGTAACAGAGTGTTTTGTCAACTAGAGAGAATTAAAAAAACAACTAAGGAGAATGAACTTAAATAACTATTACGTATGTCTTTTCCCATTGAAGTACAACAAACTACTCAGTTGTCAAAGCATGTCTATCTGACACTTGCAGAATGCAGTCAGACGATCTTATCTATATAAAAGAAACTAAATGGACGAACTATATTCGACTCCATTAAATTGATCTTGAATTTGACAGACCAGAGGCCACCGATCTCGTCCATATAAATGAATCAACTGTGGTTAAATGTTGCATCATGTAACCTGGGCCGCTTGACAAGCTCTGTGATTGGTGGACTGCGCTGTGCTCGGTGGGGTGTGAAGCATTTTGAGCGGTGCACCCTGTCGCGCTTCCGTGTGCTGCAGAGGCGGGGAGAAGGGTGGCAAGGGAAAAGTTTTTACAGAAGTCCTTTCCTTCATTTCAAGGTATTTTTTTTATTATCACGTTATTATATGAATCACAATGCTCTGAATTGTGTCTTTTAGGATTGTGGTATCGTGAAAGTGCAGGACATGTAGGTAAAATAACCGCCACTGCGCGGAGCGTGCATGTTCATTCAGACAAGACGTTAACTTAAGAAATCTTAATTGTGTGGATTTTTTTCTTTTTTTGGTGAGATACGGTTTTACAATACAACATGTAACACATCAGCAAAGTCTCCGCTTGGGGGAATGCCAACCTAAATTACATCTTTTTTGCTTATTTGCTTCATTTTTTAAAAATAGATAATTAGACTTAGAAGAATAAGTAATGAATTAAGCTTTCATTTTTGTTATTCCACTTCCAAAGGCTTAGGAATTGGGCATCTATTTGATGTGGGATTACATTTTGGCGTTGGATTTAATCCCCTGGTAGTGGGCAGATTGACACTGGCCACTGTTGCCTGATTCTGGTTCCAGTTCTTGGCTGGTGCTGCAGTGAGTGGGTGAAGAGTAGTGTTGCTCTTTCCCTACAGGGTTTAACTTGCCTCTATATATACATAACATTAGGCTTCTCTGTGTCTCTCAGGGACTTCCAGCCTACCCTTCTACTGCAGCCTCCATCTTTGTGCTCTCACCTTCCCAACAATGGCCCAGCAGCAACAGATTAAGTAGGAACCCACCTGATCACGGCTTTACTTCAATTCAGTGTCAGCAGCTGCCCCACCCTGCTCCACAAATGCATTTATGTAACTGTGTTATGTAATTTCTCCCTGACAGCCTGCCAGCCAAGCTGATCAACGGAGGGGTTGCAGGGATGGTAGGAGTTACCTGTGTGTTCCCAATTGACCTGGCAAAGACTCGCCTCCAGAACCAGCGAAGTGGGCAGCAACTCTACAAGAACATGTAAGAACAAATGATGGCTAATCACTGACACTTGAGAACCCTAACGAATGTAAATGGCCAAAATGGGTCTCAACCATCAGAGAGAACAAAAGATGAACAATGAAGAGTCAAGCTTTGTTACAGTGATGTCATATCCCGTCTAGCTTTTTTCATATTTGTCATTTGATTTTATAAACAGCATTTTGACGTCAGTGTTTTTTTTTTTTTTAGGATGGACTGTCTCATAAAGACGGTTAAAAATGAAGGCTACTTTGGCATGTACAGAGGTAAGACTGAGGTCACGCCCACGGCGACCTCCTACAGTGGCCGTCAGCTCACCATTTAACCTATTTGACATTAAGTTGAAGTCTACGTTTGGTCACTGCCCGATACATGTTGGTCATTATCAGTGTTTGTTGCTGCAGGCGCAGCGGTGAATCTCACCCTGGTTACTCCTGAAAAGGCCATCAAACTTGCCGCAAATGACTTTTTCCGCCATCAGCTGAGCAACGATGGGTGAGCGTTACTGTTTAGACTGCCCCACACTGTTGTGCAGTGGCACGTTTGGGTTTTTAATCCCTGCCTGTGTGTCACCAGCAGCAGGCTGACGGTCTTCAGGGAGATGTTGGCAGGTTGTTGTGCAGGAATGTGCCAAGTTATCATTACCACACCCATGGAGATGCTCAAGATCCAGCTGCAGGATGCTGGCAGACTTGGTAATTATAACCATTATACAGAATACTTGGGGATTTTTGCCACTTGAAATAACAACACATTCTCTTTGCTAACTAGCTGCCCAGCAGAGGGTGCTGCCCAGTGTTATGCTGAATATTGGCGGAATCAGTACCTTTCCCAGTCGTTCTTACAACACAAGCCCGGCGTCTAAATCCGTGCAGGTGTCTGCCACACAGATCACCAGGGAGCTGCTGAGGACGAAAGGAGTCAGAGCTCTGTACCGCGGGCTCGGAGCCACGTTGATGAGGTCAAAAAAAAACATCCTCTTCTTGCTTTGGATCCTTTCTCTTTAGGCAACAATCTTCTAACATGGTGACCACGTTTGCCAACTTTTCAGGGACATCCCATTCTCCGTTTTGTACTTCCCTCTTTTTGCACATCTTCACAAGCTCGGCCGGCGCTCGCCCGAGGACCCAGCAGTGCCGTTTTATTGGTCGTTTATGTCTGGATGCTTGGCTGGATGTGTTGCAGCAGTAGCCGTCAGTCCTTGCGATGGTGAGTCACATTTTCTTCCCTCCTGGCTGTGCATCTTTTAATTTATGATGTTTTAATTGATAAGTATAAGATGCTTCACGTGTTTTACAACCTCAGGTCTAACATAAACATGTGTCTTGTCCAGTGGTGAAAACAAGGCTGCAGTCACTCAAGAAAGGAGCTAATGAAGAAACCTACAATGGAGTGGTGGACTGTGTCAGGTACGTGATTATTATTTTTTTATCCGATGTGTTTTGTCATTCGTGTTAATGTCTTGCTAACCCTGCATTATTCCCCCACTGCAGGAAGATTCTGAAAAAAGAGGGTCCCGGAGCATTTCTCAAAGGGGCCAGTTGCCGTGCCCTGGTTATTGCCCCGCTCTTTGGTATTGCCCAGGTTGTGTACTTTGTAGGAGTTGGAGAATTCCTACTGGGTTACACTCCCTATAACATCTACGCTTCATAAAAAAAAAAAAAAATCCATATTCCAGTAATTCTGTCACCACATTACATTTTATGCAAATGTCATGGGCCCAGCTATGTGTACCATCATGATTTTTTAGAGACCTTCAGTAAAATGCTTAAAAAAAACCAAGCTGCTCTTGTGAACTCTTGGTTTCTTTCAGAGAAACTTGCCCGTCTGTGAAGGTTTTCCCCATTTCCACAGATTTCACACACATCTATAAATATTTGCAGTATCAGTTACTCCTCTCTGTTACATGAACCCAAGCATCCCAGTCCCACCATTGCAACCACTGTGAATGCTGGTGAACATGCACCAGGGAACATCAGCAAAGTCATAACAAGAGCGTAATGCTGAAAATGTTACTTGAACAGAGTTTAATCCTGTTTTAAAGGATTACATTTGAAACTTGGACATGGATTTCAATGTCTGTATTGTATATAACTTATTTGATAATATCTCTTATTAAAACAAGCTCCTAAAGTCTCTGTCATCATTGTCCTTGGAAAACCAAGTGATTTCAAAGTCTTAGATTTACCTTTAGAATCCAGACATTTCGTGACTTTCTTGATTTGGTTGATGCTAGTGCAAGTGGGAAGAGAAAGATTAAACAGCACCTTTTTTAAACCTCAAATCATCTAAAACCTTTATATATTTAAAACCTTTGTAAATATGTATCCTATACATTTTCAGTCAGCCGTCTGCAGAACTTTGCCTCGAGCTAAACACAACCTGAGCATACCGATCTGGAGGTGTGTCTGCCATTTTAGGTCCCAGGCTCATTTGACTAAGTAATTGCTGAATAAATACGTATCATGGCGGTGTTTTCTGTTGTGCTTGTCAACTCCTAAACAAGAAGGCAGAACCTTCTCTAATGCAAGCTGGAGAAATGTGAGGCCGCTCGCATGCACGAACGTGTTTGTGGCTGTGAAAGTGCTCGTGCTGCAGTGTGGAGGTAACTCCACACCGGGCAACCCCGCAGCCCCGGCCGCGTCGTGGGAATAACTCTGTTCAGCCGAATATTCAGCTGTCCTTCGTGCTCAAGCACTGAAAGATGAAACTCATGCAACTATAGCCGGAGACCTACTGTCTTTAATCACCTGGGATATCAAACACAATGGACCGAGGTGAAAACGGCCTCTGCTGGCTTTCACCTGGATCCTGCTAAATCTATACTGCCACGCTTCCACAATTGACACAAGGATCCTCTAAAAAGCAGCCTATTCTGCCTGGTTATATTTCAGGCTCTGAAAAATTATCTGAGATTGAAAAATTCAGATGCAAAATACAGCACATACCTGATGCGACAAATTACAAGCATGTGCCAAAGTTGCTGTCAAAGCCCCCCGCGAGAGGCGCCATCCCTGGGGTAAACCATGCACAGAACGCAGACACAATATGACAGCAGAAACATGAAAAGCTTTATTATTACTTCAAACATCTACCGCATCTTCCTGAGAAGCCTGGAGTGGGATTAAAATAAATTAACACACAATCAACTACTAAAGGCTTGACTGCGTGCACGGCGTCTCTTTCCTCACATGCACATTTGCAGAGTTTCTTGAACAAACACAAGTGTGGAACACAGCAACAACCTTACACCCAGCTGCACCGGTGCTTCAGAACTTCGTCTCCTCTGGCTCTGTTGACACAGGCTTGTCTTTTGAATAAGTGAAGAATTTTGTATGCAAATTTTGATAAGTTGTCAAAGGAATTTTTAATTCATGCCAGTTTGGTTCTCGCAGCAGAGACGACACAGTTAAGTGCAACATTTTAAACACACACCAGAACAATCATTGCTCACTGAGCCGCAACGAACGTGCGAATGTGACCATTTAATTGCAGTCCAACTACATATTTACACCTTTTCAAAGATGAGTTTTCCTCTATGTTCACTCACTATAGAAGAAAGGCACCTCAAAAACTGTCATGACTACAACAATGTACAACTAATTCAGCTCTCTGTCTACACACAGAATAATAAACAGTAACACTTCAGCCACAAATAATATACAGCTGAAAGAAAACACACATATTTACATACCCGAGTGCTGACAGACTTATTAATTTATGAGAGACGTTCAGATTTAACCTGGTTTCTGGTTGTCTTTTCAACTCTTTGATCAGCTAAAAAAAAAATCAAAAAACAAAAACAAAACATTGGGAGGATTAATTTTAAGGCACAGAGGAAGAGGAAGAATTCAAAGATTTGGTTAGATAACTGAATATTTACTATGCCAGTGTTGATTCTCAGTGATCCAAATAGGACATACTCAGCTTGTAAACATGCCAAACTGGGCACACAGTCAACAGACTCATGCAGCGTGTAGACACATATACATTACTAACATTTTATTTATCTTCATGTTCAAGCACGCAGTTGCTACGGAACCTTGCTACGGTTTTGCTATGGAGCTTTTGAGAAACCAGCTTGACCAGTACCTTAACAGTATCCTTGTAATTTCAAGTACTAAACACTTGACTAAGCAAAAAAGAAATTTAAAAAAGTCTGATTTTGGGGTGCACCTTTTCTTCAGATGGTTATTAAGATATTACATAAAGCATCTTTTCAGTAAACAAGACTGAACATGGTGGCTGTTTGTCAGCCTCTGGGCTAAGCTAAACTCCCTGCTGAAGGATTTGTGTTCATTGCAAAGGCATCAGACTTTTGCCAACCCTCTGCTTTGAAACAATACTACTACTAGTACTACTAATATTAATGCACATTTACAGGAAGTTGGAAAATGATATTAGGATGAATGCAAATTTTTGAGATTTTGTATCTCTATTAAAACAGCAGTGTGTGAAGAAGCACGCTGGTGTTGCACTGTGGATGTCCTGCAGTAATTTCCTCTCTTGACACTATATTTAACTAATGCTGTGTGTGTGTGTGTGTGTGTGTGTATGCACGCGCGCGCGCGTGTGTGTGTGTGTGTGTGTGTGTGTGTGTGTGTGTGTGTGTGTGTGTGTGTGTGTGTGTGTGTGTGTGTGTGTGTGTGTGTGTGTGTGTGTGTGTGTGTTCGTGCGCGCACTCAACTTACGTTTCCTCACCGTACACCCCCTGGCTGAAGTTTCCCACAGCCAGGGGTCAATATCGAGGCTGTGCGAAAAGACGCTGACACTACTCAGACAGTGTGTGGGTTAAAATTGGTGGAGATGTCCAAATGGCCATAAAGAAAATCATATATATGTGGAAGATTGTCAGGTTGGTGGCAGAAATCATACTGTCTCCACTGGAGGGTATATAAGCCTTGACAGAATGTTGTGAAGAAAAAGCAAATCTGACCAATGAAATTTCAGGCAGGGTGAGCTGGTAACAGGAAGGAACTTTTTTGATTATGGTCACTGTCCTGGTCCCTGGGTGGATGATGGTGAGATAACAGCTGTGGTGCTCATGGCTCCAGCTTAGATGACCTCTCTGCTGTTGCGGATGGCACAACAGAGCACCATACTGAAGATCATCCCGATGATCTGCAGAGAGGAGAGCTCGTCCTCAGGCAACAGCAGATGAATGAGTCATCATCCTTCCAAAAAAGTGTGTTTTCACTCTTTGACTTACCATGATGCCCGCGATGCCAATGCCCACATACCCGATGATGTAGAGTTTGTTATTAAAAAAGTCCTTGATGCCTGATTCACAGTCCTACAGTCCAAGTCAATGAGTCATGCAGTCAGAGATGTAAGAACATTTGCTAAATAAAGGACTCAAGTGCAATCTGAAGTACTCCACACCGACCTTGATATCTGTGGCATCAGTACAGGGGCTCGTTGTGGTTCCACAGCAGTTCAACTGAAAGTGTGACAAAAGGGAAGTCGGATTGTTACATTTTATCTCCTAGATTAGGAATATAGTTTTTAATAAAAGAACGTACTACTTTCTGGTACGACGTAATCACTGTGCTGTTGTTGTTTTCGTTGTAGGTTGATGTGTAGAAGTTCTGAACATCTGCTATGATCTGTGAGAAGGTTGGATGACATGATGTCACTGAGATTCATTAAGCTCTGCATCATACTGTGATGTAACGGTGAGGTATTAAATGTACCTTGTCTTTGTTCAAGAATCCAAACACCCCGGCTGCCACCTCGGCACCAAAAATGATCAGCAGACAGGCAAAAAACTACAAATATGGAATTAAAAAAATCAAAAAACAGATGATGTGAAGATATAACATAATAACATTGAAAAGTTCTCTGTTTATATGCACTCACTGAACCCAGCAGGCACTGAGATTCTCGAACGGCTCCACAGCAGCCAAAGAACCCGACCAGCATCACCAGACTGCCTGCTCCAATCAGAATATAAACCCCTAGAAATAGATAGAAAAATATCATCACTGAAGCATTATAGCACTATCTCATTATCTATCTATCTATCTATCTATCTATCTATCTATCTATCTATCTATCTATCTATCTATCTATCTATCTATCTATCTATCTATCTATCTATCTATCTATCTATATGTGAATTTAAATTCCACCTGTAGAGGGCAACACAGAGCCGCATGTGTAAAATGGCACTGGGAATCATATCTTTCCCAGACACTTTTAACATTTTTGATGGTGTTTTTAACCTATTTCCTTTCATTTAAGACAACATTAATAATGCCCATGCGTGACATTTATTGTAAATGACATATTTTGGAGGGTTGATTTCTTCACGTGTTTCTCAAAGACTTGGTCTTCATCTGCTCATCATCCGCAAAGGTACATTATGGTGAGGTCCGCTGGGAGGAATACGACAACAGGCTCATTCATTGCGCTCTCACATCTGGGGACTGTCGCCTAGTGACAGTTCCACAGAGGACATGTTTAGAAGGGATGTGTCAACCCCCAGGTGATGTGGGCTCAGGTGGGGACAAGAGACAGTTCACGCCTACTAAACAGTGATTTAATAATTGAGTTAGTTCTCTTATTTATTTTCAGGCGGGGAAAATCTGACAAATAGTGCCTCAGAAATATTTTAAATTTGACGTTTAAACTGGCTTTGTGATGATGCCAGGCACTGCTGCAGATGCAGAGAGAAGACTCGTTCTCTGGCCCACAGCAGAACTCTGCTCCTGCTCTCATGAACTTAAAAGCAGGAAAGAAAGACATGTTTGTGCGTGGGTTTGACACTGCAGGAACGATGCGATGCATGGCAACCGTAGAGCACCCTCAGCCTTGTCTGTGTTAACAACACTCTTAATGTCAAAGCCATGTGCAGGAGAAACACTTACAGAAGCCATCCATTAATGGAGAAAACAAACACACACACACACACACACACACACACGCACACACACACACACACACACACACACACACACACACACACACAGTCTGCTTTAACAGTGTATATGAGCAATGGTATGTCTTTGCAAAATGTTGCTTCAAAATGTTTTAGACAATTGATAAGTACCAATCAGGAGGAGAGCAGTTTAGTCTGGAAACTGCAAAAATAACCCACATTGTGTAAAACTGTTTACTCTGGCTTGAAAGTAGGAGTTTTGTCCAAAACTACACTGTCATTTCTTCACTGTCACTAACTCAGCTAGTCAGTTATATTGTGCGGTCATGATCGACCTATTCCAAGTGCCACCTTAACGGTTTCCACTGTCTGTCCCCTCCTCCTTCCTCCTCTCTTTCCACACACACAGAGCGTTTGAAAGGCGGTTTAGCAGTGCTGAGGTTTCCCCTCTGCATTTATGTTGTGCAAGAGTAATTTCCTGTTATTCACACTCATCTACGGCGAGCCAACTTTCTGTTGAAGGTTTTTTTTTTTAAATGTATTTTTTGGTCAACGTATTCTGCTGTTGCACCTCCATACAGCGTGCGAGCACCAGCTCACGTGTGTGTGGTACTCACCAATAAAAAATGTGTCTGGCGCTTTGTCGCCGTTGAGCAGAGACACAGTCTCGGGGTCAAAGCGCAGCCACAGCCCCACCGCCAGGACAAAGGATCCCATCAGCTGCAGGACAGAAAGCAGACTATAAATAAATAAATATCGGGAAACTTTTTCAGTAAAAAATGAACAACATGAAACAACATGAAAATGTGAAAAATCAACAAATCTTTGGATAAAATGGCATTGATTATTACGATTCCTACATTATAATTTTCTTGATCTTAGGCCTTGAGACGGGTTGTTCCCCGTCTTTCCCTCAATGTGATTTTCCACATAAATAGAGAACATGGTGTGGTGGAGTTTCCACTCTGACCCTCCACCCTTTGCGTTTATTCAACAGAATTTGAAGAGTTTGTAAAATCGGAACTATCACGTAAAGTGTGACATGAACTCGTCAAAACGGCCATTTTTATCATTTCAGAGCTCTAATGACAAATGCCAGCCTTCATCTTTACTGATTCATTCAGTGGCAGGAACACGCCTGGTACACAGCCTTAACTGACACCCTCCTGTTTCTTCATAAATGTGCTAATACCGGATGTGGCTTATCTCCTGTCTGTCACTATAAATCATCTGGAAACACACTCTCTGCAGCCCTCCTTCTTTGGGACCATCAACAGTGAAACCCTTTTTACGTCTAAGTGGACAGAAGACATAAAAGTTCCCCACTGAGTGGCCTGATGCTTTCAAGGACACGCCTGTGGCCGGTGCTAATCTGACGGATCAATACTGAGAGGTTTTAATGATCACTACACCCATTCCCCCAGTGGATAATCCCGGCTGAAAAACCCACTGAGCCGAGCTTTAAAACACCAGAATCTGCGCGTGTGCAGAGAAATTAAATGATTTGTTGAAAGGGAGAGCATTTTGGAGTGCCTGTCACGTGGCCCCTCGCTGTCCCAGATCCCTGAATCGAGGTGGCTCTATGTTTGATATGAGCACTCCTACACGATAAGGGAGTTTCCTTAAAGCTGCACAGTTTTAAATCAGCAAAATCATGTTCATAGGTCACAACTTTACTTTTTAACTTCGTGTTTCAGCAATTTCAGGTCTTATCTTATCTTTTCTGCCTCACTCTTCCTCAAAACCGTAGTTGCAAAGGCCCCTTTCTAGTGCATCAGATGTAATTGCTGTGTGCAATTTTCTACAATACATACTACAAAACATATAGTATGTAATTTTTTGTTTTTGAGGTTCCGATTAAGCCAATCTCAAAAACTACTGGTGCTACTGGAAGCACGGATTTGTGGTTTTAAACCCGAGTAACGCTCACTGCAGAAATGTCTGGGATTAGAACTGAACAGGTGCTGGGAAATCTGTCTCATCCCAAACAGTGGATTTAGTGTCATGCATGAGGATGCACAAGACCCCAGAGAGGGGCTGGTGTAGATCTGAAATACTGTCCGACAACACACACACACACACACACACACACACACACACACACACACACACACACACACACACACACACACACACACACACACACACACACACACACACACATACACCCACCACAATTCCGTTTTCCTATTTTTCCCCACTTGAAGGTTAATAGATGCTGAGTCCAAGACAAAGTGGATCCTTCTGCTCTGAGGTTGGCTCACTGCCAGCCTTGCTTCATCTATGAGATGTCTGAAACTGAGACCTAAGAGACCAATTAATTACCGGGCTGGCTAATCCACACGCTGCTGGGCTCACTCAAACTCTCTGCTTGCTTTTGGACAGTGTGTAAATCCCTTAGTGGCCATGGCCACATGGTTCATGGTCAAACTAGGCAACAGGAGACAGCACAGTAGGTGGTCCCTGCTGAGGTTAGGGGCCTGACATGTTGTTGTTGCTCACCACCCACATTTGAGTCGACCTGTGGAAATTCTGACTGAACATGATCCAGTTTGGGGTTTGACATCTTTTCTCATGCATGAATTGACTAAAGCTAATCAGAGTATGTTTGCTTACTCATTAGTGGAAGAAAATTTCTTTGTAAGCCCCACAGAGGGGAAATGACTGTTTTTTGTTACACACAAGATACAAACAGGATAAGCATGCAATGAACACATGCAACCACTAAGTGGGAGGTGTCAGAGTGAGAAAGGTGCTGAGGATTTTCCAGGGTTTGGTACCTGGTTCAAGGGGACTTCAGCAGTGCTCTGAAACTGTCCCGACACTTACGAGTCCTGTGTCCCAAACAGCCCCACTAACCTCGCCACTTACAAGCACCACCTCCCTGTTTGAGCCTCCCACAACAGTTAGCGTGCCGTCATTACCCAGTCTAACACCAGACACGCCCCCTCCTCTCCCACCCCTGCCTGAGACTTATCGCCATGCATCCCCCACCCCCTCGACCTCCATCTCATCCCACCGAAACCTCACCCGAAGGACAAAGGCCCACTGTCTCCCTGTTTTGACAAACAAAAGGAGGAACAAGGATGCAATGAAAGACAGAAAGAGGGGAAAATGGAGAGAACAGGATAAAGGGGAGTTGTTAGGGGACATTTTGTTTTTATTTGCACTTCAGGAGTGGCCTGAGGCTTTATTCTTAGTAGAGTTTGGTCTGTTTTTTAATGGTGTAGTTAAACATGGTTTTTTTTTGTAAAGGGAATTTCCATGAGAACGGAGACAGACTGTGGAATAACATAAAATAAACTAAATTAAAACAAAAATAAAAAAAGACAACTGTGATTCAAGTGGTGGTTAGTCTCCAAAAATATCCCTCCATCTGACACATGTTCAGCCCACATTAAGAGAAGATGGGCAGAAGGAGCAAATGTACGATAATTGTGGGTGGAGCAAATCCTATTGTACCCAGTGGTGGTGGTTGTGGTTGTGGTGTTGGTGTGTGTGTGTGTGTGTGTGTGTGTGTGTGTGGTGGGGGTAATGGAATATATGCAAACACTTAGCGGTCTGTGTGAATTTTGAATTGTTTGTATCAGCCACTCAATACTGACGTGGTGCATATAAAGCTGCAAAATATTTTAATCAGCTGTCAAACTTTGTGGCATCCTTTAAAAAAGCTTTTACCTTTTATAGAAATAAACACGGAAAGACTATGTTTTTCTCCTCTTTGCGGGAAAGGTTCTTCGAGCTTTCTCTCACATTACCAGGAAGCAATGTTTGGCCGGCAGGCTTAATTTTTGACTAAATAGGGCAGTCAGTGAACTCTGACACACAAACACACACCAGACGAACCACTAACGTATTATTGTATTTGCATCGGTGTGATATAAACAAGAGCTGGGCCAGTGCTGTGTTTATGGCAGTTCAGTGATGGAGTCCTGCAGAGTTTTTCTTAAACAGAGCCACTATGTTGGCTCTGTGTGTATGTGTGTGTGTGTGTGTGTGTGTGTGTGTGTGTGTGTGTGTGTGT
>BJFM01001348.1:258419-268511 GCA_016586285.1 Arothron firmamentum
GAGAGAGAGAGAGAGAGAAACTGACAACCTGCGAAAGCACTTATCTGCCCAATGACAAATGATGCAAGACATGACGTTTATTGTGCCATCTCCTAGCACAGGATCTGACATACATGATCCAAAACACACACACGCTGTATATTTAAAGCTTGTTGGGTTTGAGAGAAGCAAAAAAAACAAAAAACATTTTCCCCCCTGTACCTAAAAATATGCACAAATCATTTGACATTTTCCTGCTGTGAATCATGCTAAATTCTGTAATCCAAGGAGTTACTGCTGTTACTCTGCAAAGTGAAATAATAAAGTAAAATAATTTAAACAAATTTAATAAGACTAAAACAAACGACCCTGAGTCGGAACCGTGATGAGGGAAATTCTGCATTTCATGTCTTTTTTTGTCATGATTAACACGTGTACTTCTATCTGGATGTTTGGTGCATTTTTGTATTTACTGTCCACTGCAGCCCCTTTTTCCCAGGTGTTTCCTTTCATAAGCTGGAGTAAAATAAACATTTTCTTGTGTCTGTTTCGGGTATCTTGAGAATATCAGTTGAGCAGGGAGCCAACACGTGGATACTAAAAAGAGCAAGACTTTGGCGAAGATCCAGCGTCTCCATCCTGCCGTTTCCTGACTTTCTTCTGCTCACATTTCTCTCTGTCAGCCCGCCTGTCACATCTTTAAATTCCTGCCTTTTATTTCTCCATGAGTCTGAGCCAATGTTCGTCTTTTCTCTCCCAGCTATGGGCCAAAGGTAAACTTCAAGGACACACGGAGGCCGGTTCTGGAACCTAAAAAGCAATAACAGAGCCCAGCATCTGCACCTGTGTGGCTTCAGATGTCCTTTCACTGCATTTAAATCTACAGCATCACGTTAGCTCAGACTCCTTCATCTGAATTCCCACTTTGCCTGGTTGACGTGAAAAAGTTCTAGCTCGTTTTATTTGTTTGTTTGGAGTCTGTTGACCTGAAGGGTTGGCGAGTGCTTCGAGTAGAGAGATTTCTGTAAAGAAATGGCAAAAACACAGACAAACGGTTTCACTTCCCAGTGGAAGGAATTTGTCTTGGAATAAATGATAATAAGTTTGCCGTGTGTGTATGTGTGTGTGTGTGTGTGTGTGTGTGTGTGTGTGTGTGTGTGTGTGTGGGCGCGCGTGTGTGCGGCTCCAGTTTAACCATTTCACTAACGCAACGCATTAAAGCAGAAGTAATTATTTCAGAATGTGCAGGGGTTTTTATGTGCGGGTTGATTTAGCTAAATGTAAATAAGTATCACATGTAAGTATCACATGTACGTTAAATAATTTTATAAACAAGTCCTTTCGAGCTGTTTTCTTAAATGCCATTTCCAAAACGAAGACACGGCAGAGTGACTCACTCTTTTCTCCCACTATCACACAGTAAATTTGATTCATTTGAATCAAAATGTGGAACTCTTGTGAAGAGAATCCAAAGTAAACAAAGTTTCATCTGAGAGTGAAGTCCAGCAATAATTGCATTAGGAGGAAGGGGGGAATAATAACTGTAAAGTGGAACAATACAGCTCTTTGTGCTGCACGTATGTTTTATGCATGTTTGTATAAATTGCGCAACCTGAGTGAACAATGCAAATCCACTTAAAGTGAAGCAGTAAGGGTTTATTTAAATAAGCTGTTGGTTGACGTTTATTAATAAAATTGCTAAATTACAAAAAGCTCTATGTGCTGCTTTGTTTGCCTCAGTTGTTGTTCCTCCAAACCCACCCCAAAACTCCATGTGACCATATTAAACCTTTTTCTGTAGAATTTCAGCTACACATCTGCTCCTTAACAGATAAATATTTAGTCCTCGGTGTTTTCTCTAAGTCTTGTAGCAACCTTGCTAGGGCAGTGACGCGTCTGGCTAAGATAGGAGCTGATGTGAATGCATAATTGAATGGTTTGCATTCAGAGTTTAGGCAGTGCCGGGCAACAAGGTTTAAAAAAAATGACTAATGTGAACGCACATTAACACTTCTTGATTTTACTTTCAAATGGCCAATGATGTCATCCTGCTTAACACTCGTTTAATCAACTCCTGGCTGCCATCTGGGACAGAGCAACTCTCTTGGCAGTCAGGTTAATCCACAGTGAGAACATAGTGTTTTAGGGTTTTCTACATTTTGTCCAGGTCCTCACACCCGTGCTGATCCCCGGTCAACACACCCTCACACTGTGATGGACAGGCGTAGGTGGGAGGCCAGGTCTCCACCTTCGAGGGCAGGGTGAACACAATGATTATGTTCTCGGGACCGGAGGTTTTTATGACCTTGACATTCAGCAATCATCCCCTGAAAAATGCTTAATCTTTTGGCATGGCCGCGCTAATAACTCCCCATTACTGGTGAAAATCCATGATCCCACAGCAGATGAAGCCAGAGTGAAAAAATGCCTTGGAGAGATGTCCGGACAAAGACCGGAGAGGAACAAATCAGAAACAGCGAAAGAGAGGGAGAGGAAGTAATAGAGGGGTGGGCTCCAGATAGGCAATGCGATGGCAGGGGAATTTAGCAAATAATGGAGAATGTTATTTTGCAGCAGGAACAGAGACAAAGAGGAGTTTAAGGATAGCGTAGGAGGGAGGATTTGGTCTGGAACAGAAAGGGGAAAGTTTGGGCCTTGGGAGCTTAAGCGATGGCCCGACCACCGTTGCATTTTATTTGTCCTTTACTACTGCGTTCCAATTTTAATTTGGCCCAACAGAAGATGAGAACAATGTCATGTCCTCCTTTAAGACACTGTCCTTTTCCATTTTCACAAAAGGAAAAAAGAAGCAGTGTGCTCCTTTGTGGAAGAGCTAATTTATCCCATCCACCAGTTAGAATGCTACATGAATCATCACACCTGAAGTGAATATCAATTTGATCACTAAATCTTGGACTGTTTAGACAACAGTCTTGAGGTGTTTTGTAAAATAAAATAAAAAAAATGGTATTAATCTCAGACAAAATCTTTGGCATAGTTTCTCTGGCCAAGCCTATTGTTCGCAATCTGCGTCAATGCTTTCGATTTCTTGAGAAGAAAGGAAATACACAATTCCACCTTCTTCACTGCTGCTGTCAGAAAACTCAAAGAATTCCCTATTCTTCCCTTACCTCGTCTGTTGTCAGTTGGCATAACTGTGGGCGTCAGCCAGAGGTGCAGACTGGGTATATGTTGCGTCAGACACCAGGATGTACCACATCAATTAGTGGTCATTGTTAATGTCCCATACATGCTTTATTATTTAGCTCAACAGGGGTGTACAGATTTAGTTTCCATCTGTTCTACTTTTCTTTTCCTTCATCAGTTTTTAATATTTTTGAGTTCTATGTGAGCAACGGCACAGGCCGACTAGCCTCGCTGTTATCAGTGCTCATGTCGGGACTGCGCTGAATCCTCAGCAGAGGGTAAAAATGTGAAGGTTTCATCACTCCCATCATTTATCTGATTACAGACTCACCCATCCCGCTAAAAAGACATGACCCGGTGGGTTTCCATTCTGTGTGGTCTCCACATCTCTCTTTCTGTCTCTCTCTCTCTCTCTCTCTCTCTCTCTCCTTTTTTGTTTGTGCCTCCCCCACCCCTCCCCTGTTCATCTTCCCCGTTCTGGCTGATGTCAACCACCTGTCCGTGTGGGACCTCACCTCCTCCGTCTGTTAGCGGCATGCCGTGTTCTGCCGTGAGTGGAGGCCCGGTGAAAGAGATGGAGCCTCTGCTTTCCAGCACACATCTGCATGTTAGGGCTTTTCTTAAACTGATATTTGCCGTGATGGTCAAATCACAGACTTATCAGAGAACCCAGGAGAGAGGGAAGGCTTCCAACGGTGTTGGCCCACTAAAAATTTCCTTGTGAAATGCTATGAATCCTTGTGCAGACAGTAAAATTCCTCACACTGTGGTTTGCTTGGCTAAAAACAACTGTAAGGGGAGTAGACATTGCATTTATTATTAAAAAGAGCTCAGTTACGAGCACAAAATAGCGCATAGCACGTTATGTGCTGTGCTGGAGCTAACCTCTGTGATTATAGTGTATCCAACGCAAACACACTTGAGCCTATAAATTATCGTATAGCCATGTACACACACGCACAAACACATTCCTCCAGTGCTGGTACAGTTTTAGTATTCGTCTCTGCATTTAATCTTTTTGTGTGAGCATAATGATGCTAAACAGCAAAGCATGTCTGATTTGTTTATTTGAGGGTTTGGGGGGAATTTAAGAAGATCAGCTTCAGAAAACAAACCAGCTAATTAGGATTAAGGGGACAGAAGTGGGAAGAAAAGGTAGAAGAAACTCCAAACCAGGCGTGCAGTGAGTCAACAGAGGCCACGGTGCTGTCAGCATAGTAGTAAAGAGTGCCGCAAATATCCAAATGATTTAGTGATTTATCAGCTGCTGTGTGTTTTTTGGCCTGCATGCACACACACGACAGAGCAGAGCTATTGCAGGAAGCCATAAAGGTATTCATGTGGAATGAACAGGCATGTCTGCACACTGAGATGTCATTTTCTCAGCCTAATATAAACATGCGTGAATGTGAACGGTCAAAGAGAAGCAGGCAGACGCAGGCAAACATAACGCTTTTAAAGGAGCACCTGTCCAAATCAGCCCTTCAGAAGCCAAACACAAAGCCTCAGAGGTCTCAGCAGGCCTGGATTCAGATTTCAATTTAAAGAAAAGTCCAAATGGCGTGCGGCTATTCTTGATTTTACACCATGCAAAGGAGCTGACAAACAGGTCCACATGGGAGGAAATGTGCTGGGACAAAAGAAATCCGCACGTCAGACAACAGTTCCATCCCAGTAAAGTTAAGTTCCAGATGTCAAACAATGTTAGGTCAGATTTCCCAAACATCTTGAGAGCTTGTTTGTAAAGGAGACGTCAAGGAGAATAAATGCAGAACGAAATTTGCAAGGCAATGTCAAGTTTGTGAGGCCATCCGCTCCTGCACCGTGAGGTCCAGAAGCCTGGCCTGCGCTGACCTCTGGATCCCCTGGTCCTCCACAGAGCACAGGCATCAACCGGACCTCGAACCCTGACCTTTTACCTCTTATCCACAGAATTCAGACAACTCTTCAACTGGTTCACATTCTCTGCTCTGACCCGTGCCACACAGCCAGAAACCACAAAAACCACATCACTCTGGGTTAAACCAGTGAAGCCTCCACTACAAGGAAGCTTTGTTTTAGACGTCCAAACATTGTCCGTTTCCCACAGACCTAGAGGTGTTCTTTATTTTCCAAAATGACATGAATTACCTAAGTTAAGGTTGGAAAGATGCTGAAATTGATGCTTAATCTCATGCAGGCAAAGCAAGCAGCAACCCAGTTCTCAAAACGGATGCACAAAGACTGCAAACTAACAGGTCTCGACATTCAACTAATAAAAAATAGGATGTTATTTAACAAACTTAGCGACCTTTCTTTTTAACAACATTTCTACTTTACGTCTTGAAGAGTTGCCGTGGTCGGTTTTCCACCCTCGGGTTACGAAGCCGCGTTAAACTGACGAGCCCAGGTGTTCTCTCCGCTTTGTCCAGGTGTCCTATACAATGCCATGGTCTAGACGGTAAACACTTTCCCTTCTTTGCATCTCCAAGGGGAGGATCTTTCTCCTATCATAACACGAGTGAGCACGATTGCATTGATCTGAATGCCTGTTGACAGGATGGCTTTATTTCCCAACTGAGGGAAGGTGGAAAAATAAACTCAGCATTTGTCTGTGTGACTTGTACAGACAGTCTGTTTAAAGCTACTTAATCTATAACAAGTAAATCAAATTTTACCTGAGTAAATGCGGTGTCTAATTTTGAAAATTCCATTATGTATGTAACACACACACACACACACACACACACACACACACACACACACACACACACACACACACACACACACACACACACACAGGGAAAGCTGTAATTCAGCTTCAAAGGGAAACCTGAGAGGGTCATGAATAATCACAGACATCTTTGTCTGCAGGGGAAAACATCACTGTCCATCTGCCCTCTATATGTTCACCCTCCATACGTGTGCATCCACTAGTTAGTTAGTTAGTTAGTTAGTTAGTTAGAGTGAAGCTTTTTTCTTCTCCGTTGAATGTGTTCGGAGAATTGAATCATTTCCAGTTTTAGTGTCAACCAACCGTTCACCTCAAACACAGAATTCGGAGCTGAGAACCATATGGTTGGTTACAGAAATGTTGTCTGTGTAATGATGGAATAACAGAAATGTTATTCCATCATTACACAAAGACTCCAATCATCACTTCAGTTTAATCACCAGGTTTACCAGGAGAATGCCATTTGATGACATGACTTGTTTCCACTGAGGCAACAGCTGCCTCGTCCTGGACGTGCAGTGATGTCATAACTCTATGACCCAGCGTTACCACATTGGAGGACAAGTGAACAACAAGGAAGTTCTGGGAGTCCCTGGGTTAACATTGGTAAAGGTCATAACCATATGATCAGCACTAAATTTACCCAGGTTATTCTCAGTCCTACTATACGGAACTATACGGAAGAGTACCCCAAATGGGACAAATGTTACAAATCAGTTGTTTTTGGAAGAGTCCCTGTTTTGCGGCATAGTCACATCTGAGCATTTATGTCAGATTTTAGTCTTTAAGTTTCTCACGTAAGCTGTTGAAGAGCATCTGCTGTGACACTGCAGGAAAAAGTGTAGTGCATGAAAAATCTTGACCCCGCTGACATCAGCGTTATGACGTGTTACAAGACTGTGTTTTTATACAAGTGAGCAGTAATAATACAGTAATTAGGAGTTTCCTACGTTTCTGCCCCGTTATTCGTTTCCTCTGCGCAGAGGTGATGAAAACTGAGTTGACTCGTGGCGGCAGCAAAAAACGAGGCTCGTAAACGAGAGCGAAAATGTCTTTCATGTAGGAAGGAGTGATGTCCTGAGAGAGCTTCACCGCTGGCCTCTGCTTAAAGGCTTGATGCATTTCTTCTGATGCAACACAGATGCACCCAACGAGCACACAATGTGCAGATGGTAAAAATATGAGCGGACTTGTCACTATCATTGTGTTCTGTGTGTTTCTTTTTATCCCAGTCCAGCGAGCTCTTCTCCTCCATCTGCCTTAGATTCCAAAGAGATCTGAAATATTCAAATGTGTCTGACACTTGCTGCACCTATAGGAGAGACTTTGCAGTGTTTGTGTGCACAAATTTTGGTTTGTTGTGACATTCCTCCCCTACCGAGGCACCCAAAGGAATTCCCTGGTAGGAGTGGCAGGCATGAGGTCTCTCGCACACACTCTTGTACACATGCATGATTACACATGAATACACATATAAGAGGATAAAACAGTTGATCAGCTGCACACCCGTACAGACAGCAGGCCCCGCCCAGTTCCGAGGATAACCTCTGCAACGTATTTCCAGTTGGACACTGGAGCTCATCAGAATCTACAAGTCCTTCAAGGGTTGTGTAACATGAGTGGAGTGAAAGAAAAATAAAAAAGAAGGGGAGAAAGACTGACAGAAAATAGAGAGAGGGATAAGGGGAGTCAGAGAGGGAAGGTAACCTGATGTCCCTGGAGTTTTATGAACACTCAATTGATTCCCATTGAGGAGAACCACATTTCCCCCGCCCACCACCACCACCACCTCGGTTCTGCCACTCATTGGAGCTCAAATTTATTTTATCACACTGACAAAACTTCCTTTATGATAACATAATATTTCTGTTAGAACAGCATTAATTGTTCACCCCCAACAGAGAACTGCTGCTGAGCTCAAACAGCTCAGGGACTCTGCTTTCACTTAATGACAGGTCCAGACAAAACTTTGGGTCCAGGCGTAGGAGCTCTCCTGCGTCTGAGATCCGCAGATTAAAAACACATTGAACAGGTTTGGTTAAAGACCAAGACTCACCTCTCTATCAACGCTCCTTCTCTCCTCTCCTCCCAGTGACTGACAACTTCCAGATGAACTCTTTTATATTCCACTGCGCTCTCTCCAGGCCGGTCGGGGCAGAGATGATTCTAAACTCCAAATCCCGCTCCTGCTTTTTAAAGCTGTGAATCCAGGTCTAAGGCCATTCACGTCCGTCTGTCTGTCTGTCTGTCTGTCTGTCTGTCTGTCTGACTGTCTGTCTGTCTGTCTGTCTGTCTCACTCCCACACTCTTTGGGAAATGGACTGTTTAAAAAGTTGAGTCCCAAAGCTGCTCCCTCCCTCCCGCGTGGCGTCCCGCAGGGTCCTAGTGCCTTCCTTTTCAGTCACCCTAAGAGTTTGGACAGCTGCTCGTAATTTGTAAATAGTTGTCACTTATCCTCAAATTCCATTTCATTTGTACTGCTGGAGTCACAGTCGGGTCAGGCTTTGAGCGGAGGAAGACTGCTAGAGTCGCTGCTGTCCATCATATGTAACCTTGGAAACAGCCTTGGTAGGCGCACAAGCTTGAATCAGCAGCAGCCACCGATTTGATGAACAGCGCAGAAAAGTTTGCTAAAGTCTGATGTGAATCTCCGACTCTCCAGTGACAATCATTTAGGAATAGACCTTTGATGGTCTGTTGCATCTAACTACAATATTCCTTCAACCTGGTAGAGAGCAACCACGCCCTGCATTCAGCAGAGTCCCCCCAGGTCTCAGTATCACAACAGCCCCTCTCTGATACGTCCCTCCTGATTATGCATCTTCATTCTCCTCTGCTTTCTGTCTTTAATGGATTTCTTTCGCCTTTTCTCCGACCTGAAGAGTATCGTTGTCGGAGCCCCTGGCGCTGAGCAGACGGCCATCCCACCCTTCTGCTCTGACACACAGAAAAGAGAGGGGTGGGCGGCAAGAAAGAGAAACTGGTGAAAGGAAGGATTGTGTGTCATCCTTGTGTTCTCTTTGTGCGTGAATGCAAATTTGTTTCTTACCAAAACACTGAAATTGCAGCTTTGATTAAGAAAAATAAAAAACAAACAAACACAAAAAAAACAACAGCAACTTTATTTAGAGTAAATGGGCCCATAAAGAACTAACACAGGTGAAAATCTGAGAAGGGTCTCTCTTTATGCTGAAGAATTTTGACCCCCACAGGTTGGTTCAAACTCAAATGGGCATTTACCCAAAGCCTTTCTGAGCTGTGTGTGACATTCTCTCTCTCTCTCTCTCTCTCTCTCTCACGTTCCCTGTCAGAACTGACTCAGCCCTTGTTATCAAGCCCGGGTCTGAAAGGGGAAACCCCAGTAATTGAACTCTGAACCTGCACCCCTCACTGTGACTGGTTAAGGGTGAGAAATGCTGAGGAGGAGTGAGCACATCAGGGTTGGAAGGTGGAGAAGAGGTCAGGAGTACAACGATATACTCAGATTTCAGACATATTCAGACCTAAACTGCTCTCGCAGAGGTTGGAGCATGAGTTTGATATTCAAAGATTTATCTGCATTTAAATTCAAATTTAAATAAAAGTCTGCAAACATCTGAAGCTCTGACATGTTAAAAATGCCTCATTACATTCTGTGCAATACACAACATCCTCATTATTTTTTTTTTTTTACCATTTTTACTACTTGTTTTCCTGACTCATGCATCCCAGCATACGTGAGGATCCATCCAGATGCACTTTTTTTCCCTTCCAGGCACTTAACAAAAGGTTAATTCAGAGTCACATGTGATATGCATCAGAATTTTATCTGAGAGAAGCGGTTTGACGGGTTTCTACCAAGCACACAAACCTGCTCAAACAGACACTCACGCTGGTGTCAAAGCGCGCGTTCGCCATTCATCTCAATTATTTCAAGAATGATGTCATACCTCTTTAAACTAGCTTTGTGTGGCTGCATTTCTCTCTTCCTGTCAACTTAAAGTTGATGTATGAACAACAACAAAGGAGTTTTTAGTTAACATTGGCATGTAAAGAAACTTTTGATGAGAGAAACGGCTTTTTTCCCCCTGATGAGCTGTAGTATGAAGACACATGCGACCACTACCATGATAAACAGGAAGCAGCGAGGCCAGATAAGTGTGTGTGCGCACTTAACCTCAGTTATGGTTGAGTGCACATTAACTTTCCATTAAGTATTGGTTTCTATGATGTCAACACTAAAAATCTACCTATTTGTTTTACTGGTACCCCTA
>BJFM01001348.1:268528-304476 GCA_016586285.1 Arothron firmamentum
CCCCCCCCCCCCCCCCCCCACACACACACACACACACACACACACACACACAGAGTGAATGTGCTGCCAGGCCAAATAATCAACCACTGATGGAGGCTTCCTGTCAGTGTCATCCATATGTCACAGGGAAGGCGGCTGAATGGCAGGATTTCACCTGCACCTTTGTTGACTGTGAGGCTGCGTGTGTGTCATCCCGTGAGGCGGCTGAATGGCCGGTCCTTGGTGTATTGTTGAGTTTGCCGGGCCGTCCTCCTACACCCTCATGGCAGCCCTGTGCTGACGCATCCATGAAGCCTCTTCACTCATTGACTCTTCTGTCCCCTTCCTCCCACAGCCTGGCCAGGCAGAATCCTGCTATTGTACCGTCACACGGTGTAGCAACCAGTCAGACACATGCATAGCATTTCCAGATGGATTCCAAATTATATATATATAAAAAAACACAAGTGTACATTTAGCTAAGAAAAATATGCGATGCACGTTGTTTGCTGACGGTTTTCCAGTTTTTCCCACAGTTTGCCCTCCAATTTGCTCTCAGTGGAAACCAAGCAGGTCATTAAACCCAAACTCCCTGTGTGTGTTTACGCACGTTCACGTCTGTTGCTGTGGTTCTGTGCTCTGTAAGTCACTATCAACTTTAGCCTCTCTCACCATTGTTTCTGGGACATGCCCCGCTGCTACTGTGATTAGCTCCAACTGATGTTGGCAAAAACGGAATGTCTGACTACATCTTCTGTTCATTTTCCAATGGTGTTTATGGGTTCATGTTCAAACCAAAGGAAGAGAGGGGCTTTCAGATTAGATAATCTTGCATCTTATAACACTTTAATTATTTATTTTTTGACAGAATGTGAGAGATTAGAAGTATTTTCACAGCCAAGAAGTCATTTTGAGGTTTTGTCCCCATTAAAGTGAAAGAACTAAAAAGAAATTCCAATAATCTGTCTGCATTAGGGTGATTCTTTTTGTTAGCAGGCTGTTTCTCACACACAGGGGGCATTGTGTCCTGTAATGGAGCCCTGGCCTCAGGGTCTGGGTGCAGTTCACAACTCCTAGACATGTAGGCTAAGATCTTGGCCACAGAACACATTGTTGCAGTTAAATATTCTTCCAGAGCGCATACAATATATATAACACATTCGGCCTGATAAAAGGAAAGGAGCGACTGCTTTTGTGAAATCACATAAATCTGAGAGAAAAAGCAGTATACATGGAACAGCGTGGAATGCATTTCTCATGTGGGAGAACGGTGAAAGAAAATGAAACCAGATACCAGATAAAAACCACTTGGCTCACTTGTCCTCACCCATGTATCAAAATATATTATGTGGCCAACTTTTCAGCAACCATCTTGACAAATACGCCAAGAGAACAATAGTCCCTACGCACCGATTTTGACAAATCTCCATTAGAATTTTCCGCATATTCCCCTGATTCCTGAAGGTTTACATGAATATATCCTCTAAACGCTGGTTGTCACACTATAAGGGAATATTTCTACTTTTCCCCTCAAATGGGCACCGTCTGTGACTCACACATTAGCACGTGTCAGAATGCATCCCCAGTACACAGAGCTCTCACGCAAAACAAATATTTGACATCCAAACCCACCCCCACCCCATTCATGGAAATCTGACATACATAATTGATGAGCAGTGACAGATACCTGTCCTTTGGTACGTCCAAGAAATCCTTGAAATTGGTTTGAAATCAAAATGCAAACAGGGTTCTACAAGCATTAGAAAGGAAGTCCTATGTGTCATATCTTTTCTCTCATGTTTTTACCAGTTTCATTAATCAGCTACACTTATCCGTGTCACTGTTTCTTCTGTATTCTCTACATTAATCAGCAGTTCTACAGTATCACTGCAGATAGAAACCACCTGTTTATTTTGCAGCAATTTTTTCCTTTTAAATCCACAATTAAAGTAACAGTCAAAGTAACATAACATAAAGTAACATAATTAAATTTAAAATCTCATTTAATATCTCATTATTGTATCGTCTGATATTATATCAGATAAGCAATGCGTTTTTTAAATTTCTAGCAAAACCGCAGCATGAACGAATTAGTCCTGAAATGTGAGTTATGCAATAGGGGGAAATGCTGGTAACTGCCAAATGACAGTTATGTTTTATATTTTACAAGCTTCAGGTCCAAATATACATTACTAATGCCTATTGTTAGGAATCTGCTTTGTGTTTGTTTTAGTTTTCTGTGTTCTCTCCTTCAGCTCTCCCTTGTTTCAGTTTCTCCCTTGTTTCGGCGTGACTCCCTTGGTGTCCCGGTCTTTGCACACCTGCTCTACCTCTGTAATCAGCTCACCTGGCCTTCATCACCACTAATCAGTAGCAGCATAAAAATCTGGTCATCCTGTCCATTTTCTGCCAGTTGGCTGTTGAAGCCATATGGTGGTTTTGTTACTAGGCTCTTGAGAAACTTCATATACGTTTATGTCCCTCTGGTTTTTGGACAGTTTTTGAAAAGGTTTTTGAGTTGGATTTTGAAAACACGGACTTGTTACTTCTGCCTCATCTAAGCAACCAGTCTCTTTTCAACCAAACGGTCACACCAGCCTCTTGCCTCAGGGACAGTTCTGCTCACTCATCCACGACGCCTTCGCCCCTGTTGTTTCATGGTAAGACAATAAACATTGTTCTACCTGTTCAGCAAAATGATTCCTTCTTGTATAGTAAGCTTGTGCTTAAAACTTATAACATAAAAAAATGTCCTTTGAAGATGTGCATTAATCAGGCAGAAACACATTTTCAGATTTCATATGTTTTTTTCCCTCTTAGTTGATAAATTCAATCTTGGTTTGTCCAGGCGAGACACTAGTTCAAGTTCACCTGGAAAACGTTTCCACTGGCACATCCTCAATGATACCTTAGCTCAGCCTGTAAAACAAAAATAGAAAACTATCTTGGAAAAGGCCCTGATTCTGTACCAATTACTTAGGCAACTCTCCATTTGGCAGCCAGGTTTATGACACCAGGATTGTGGCTGTCACGTTTTTGGGCACCAAAGAATTCAAAGTTTTAACCCCAGGTTTTAACAAGAACACTTTACAAGACCACAGACAAAAACAATATGCTAGCAAGCTAGCAGGTCTCTGATTATGATGTACATGACCAAATGTCGCTCAGAGCCAGACTCTCAAGTTTAAGGTATTTGCTAAATGAAAAAGAATTAAGTTTAACTTATGATTCTGTACTGAATCTAAGCAGCAGTAAGTGTCTATCAGTTTCTTTTCAAAACTAAACAAATACTGAAACTTTGCAGTGCCTGATAGTTCCAGCAATGCATTAAATCCACTCTGAAAGTGGATGAAAACCTTGAACCTGAGAACAGCTGGCACCTGGAGCACATCCTGTCTCATGCTGCCACGTTTTTCAGCTCCATGTATCTGACAACAACGCAAACAACTACATGCAATGTTCACAATGCTGTCAAGCTGATTGGGCGCATCTAGAAAAGTGTTTGTAAAGCATCTATGACGTGTCAGGGTGAGTGTTACACACAATTAGTGGTCAATAACTTCTCTGGTCTTGAATCTCCTCCATGATTATGCAGTTTATCTGGATGAACCAGTGAAGTGGAACGATAAAGCATGATTTGGAGGGTTGCAGTTTGGCATCACACCGAAGCAACGACAATGATTTGCAGTTGTGATGGGTTTGCACTCAGTTGTAAATACCTCTTTTATGTAGTCATATATCTAAACTACAGCCATATTTAGAAACTATCTGTTACCACCAAACAAATGTAAAGTTACAACACCCTGGAGATTCCTGGGCGTTCCCTCTGACTAATCTGAATACTTACAGCAAAAGGTGAAAGCTGGTTGACAGCCCTGAGGCTGATTACAGTACGCAACAGGAATGCATCGCAGAGAAAATTAGATTGGTATGCTTGTTAGCGATGTCATTCCTGAGGTAAAGTTGCTGCCCCCGCAAACCCCCGGGCATGATCCTCCCACATCTCCAACCAACATGTAGAACACTCCCAGTCAGTGTAGTCGTGTGTCGTGACGTTACCTCCGTGATGTAATGGTATCACATCACTCGAATTCTCTCTCTCTCTCTCTCTTTTTTTAACTTAATTTACCTAAATAACTATAGATAAAAAGTTAATCACAGATTTGAATGAAAAGTTAGTCATGGGTTTGAATGAAAACTCCAACTGGATTTGATTTGATTTGACTGGTGCAGGAGTAAACGATGAATTCTTGTTACCAGGAGGTAGCCCGCAGATGAACTGTGATGAAACAGTTTGGATCGTTCCCTCTGGATGCTGCGCTAACAAGGCTGTAATGAGTGGCCATGTAGTTGCAGGAGTAGCCAAGGCAGGGGAATCAAGTCATAGATTCTTTAGCAAAAAAGTTCATTTAAAAGAAAAGCAGAAATAATTATTCAAAAGCTGCTGAACTTGAGATGGGGTGGAATAATAATGTAAATTATTATTATTTCTAGATTAAATAAAAATGAAATTCAGGGTGACCAGACGCCTCCTTTTGCTGGTCTGGCTTGAACCCTTGATGAAATGACATTGCACAAGATGATATGAGTATCCAGAATGGCTTTTGTCACTAACACACTTTTTAAATGAACAGTGTGTTCATCTGATGTTTTTATGAGCTTCAAGGCTTGTTTCTTTATCCTGAGATGTCCTTTACTCTCTTTACTGTCAGCGTCTGACAGAAACTGCATAACATGTCACAAAAATGAGCTGAGCAGTTCACACGGCAGCAGCTGAAGGGGGAGGATAAATGCCTGAGTACAAATAAGTGAATTAAGCCAGCACACGCTTACATGTGATGAAGAGGGACGGACAGCGGGTTTACTATACCCAAGCTTCAAGACCATTTTTGTCATTGTTTAGATCTAATCACACAGAGTTCCTGGAAAGGATCTGGATACGCTGAGTTACTGACGTAAACAGTGGAATCAAGAAGCTCCTCTGAACTCTTAGTGACACTTGAGATAACGCTGTATATCCAGCAGCCTCATCAGCTTCTTTTGGCAGAGTCGTCGGTTCACAAACACCGCCTCGCAAGACTTCTTGACACTCATGAGATGGTGTTATCAAAGGCTGTTCACAAATCCAAATTTGTGTATTTTAAGTGTCATTTTCAACCGTTTCAACGAAGCTCCATCTCTACACCATCTACAGGGTTTGATACTCTACACATGTAAATGTATTAAATTGTCTTAAACTGAGCTGCATCTCACTTACATGAATTATGTAGATGTTTAGGCAGTATGTGATTCTTCAAAATCTACTAATAAATACATAATGTGAAGAGGTTGGGGACTGTGATGAATTGTTGTTGTTGGTCTGTGCGCTTATGCGTTTTCACTCTTCTCTAAAGATGCACCTGTGTCTTCTCACGGCTATCACAAAGTTGGTATGTGTGGTGTTAGCAGACAGAGTTTACTGCCCAAATGTCAGCGAGCAGACCATTACCACAGGGCCACGATGAGTGAAAACAGGCCTCAGTGGTGATCCATTAGTTTGCTATTTTCTTAGTCATATCCTGATTTGCACTGTAACATATTTTGTAATGTTGGAAAATATTATGACTTAATTTCCTTGTTCACTTTGGCTTGTGATGTTTGCATGCTAGCACAGATATCTTCTGTTTCACTTTACAGCTTGTTTACTAAATAATTGAGACGTCTCTGGAGCAGTGTTTCAGGTTGCATTGCGACTTATTTTACTGACATCATCTTCATCTCTGTTTGTTTAGGCAGCAGTTTTTTTCATAACTTTGGGATCTATGGATCAAGATGTAATTAGCTGAAATCATCCTTAGCTGTCATCAGTCAACACCATCTATTACTTTTTGGAACGAAGAAGCAGGATTTTACGTTCTGAACATGCCAAGGTCATAAAGACCAGACAAATTTCATGAAACTTGCAACCTTGTCGTGCCAAAAGAAACCACTCATAGCCTTGAACAGCACAGGTGATGGAGACCAGAGTTCAATAACTTTCTCGATTTACTTTTTAATTTACCGAGAGAGCCTGCTGGGTTGATAAAGTAATACCATAAAAGATATTTATCTCATCCACTTAATAATAGCTACCCGCCTACTTGGCACCTTGTTGTAGGTGCAGATAACTGTGGACAGATGTTCGTATCAAACACAGCTGTCTGGTTCTCTCATCTGACAGGTCAAATATTCTCAGATTTGAAAAGAATATTAAGGCCAATGTGGCAAAAAAAAAAAAAAAAAAAAAACCCACGCAGGGATCAAAAAATGAGAAGATCCGGGAAGATGAAAAAGATATCCATGTGGATTTATCCGGGTTTTGCACTTTCTGGAATGGAATGTGTTTCTAAAACAACAGTACAGTCAGCAGTGGCTCAGCTGGAGTAATCTGTGGAATATATGACACTGTGGTTAAATTCAACAGTCACTCTGATCTCTTTATTCATGTAGAATTGCCTAAGATGCTACTGGCCTCATTGAATCCCATGAAGACCGTAGGAAATGCCAACAGAAGGGAATGACGCACCTAATTGATCTGGAATAACTGGAAACAACGTGGAACTCAGGCACACCAGTGTCTGCGGTTGCCATTTTAGCAGAATTTCCCAATACTAGAGGGGTTTTATTGTCAGTCAACTTCCTGCAATATTGTCATTCAATTTCAGCACGAGTGCTAACGTAGGTGTTATTGTAACACACTTCCTGGGCGGTTAGGACTTGGCAGGCACACCCGGCCAAAATGCCAAAAGGCCTTAATCAACCCGGGTCATTGGGGCTAAACCACTGCTCAGTTAAGCCTTTAACTGAGGAAAGATGTGACGGCTGAACCCACCCTTCACTGCAGACCCCCTGGCTTCATTCAGAGGCGGTGGGGGGAGTGTTGTATAATCATTTCATTATGGCCCCTTGTATGATGCATGTCTGTGCAGTGAAGGTGGATTGGAGGTGGTTACTGTGTTACACTGAGTAATGCACAGTAAGCATTTCCAGCCTGTGTTTATGGCCAAGGTTAACTTTCACAGTAATTGCCACTGTGTTTTTCCACTCTTCCTTTTGCCTTAAAAGACATTCTTACAACATGAATACCAGTGTACCTATAGCTTTTAGTGTTATAAGCCACATGTTAAAGTTCATAGCAACACATTTAGCAACATATTGTATCATCTTTGGCATGAGGACGGACATCATGAAGACGTCTCCTCCGTTCTATTGGTAAACCTATGACTAACTCCATCTTAACCAAGAGAGACCACCCACAAGACCAAAGTCTAACACACCTTTCAACATCAGTACTGTAAACACACGTTCATGATTTGTGTTGGTTTATGTTCTCTAGATTTTTGCAACGCGGCAGATCTCAGAGCAGAGCGTAACTCGACGCTCCAGTCAGAGTTCACTGTGAAGTAGAATTTCCCCACTGGATGGCTACTGTTTGAGGTCTAACCAGTCCACCAAATATCCTAAATATAGAATTGATGTAATTCATTTTTAGCTCCATGTGCTTTCAACTCCACCGTTTTGACAAGTTTGTAAGATCACATATTGTTCGTGGACAAGACATGCCTATGGGTTTGTCTGATTGCGTGCGACACAGAAATGTGGAAATAGAAAGTGAATGGTTTGTGCGAGTCACGTATCCGCATGACATCAGTGGGATCCCTGTGAACCAGACACGTGGACAGCCTTTCTTGACCTACATTAGCAGATGTCCTACAAAGACGAAATCAGTCACATGAAGCTAAAACAGAAGGGTGATGTCAGTGAGAGAACACACAATGTACATGTTAAACATGTTTAACTGCAACAGCATTCTTTTTTTATTTATTTTTTTTTTTTTAGGGTTTAAGAGAAGGTGATTAATTTAATAGTTAATCTTTTTGTTGGAGTCTAGTTTGCACCATCACTGTTGGGGAAAAGAATGGGGTCAAATATAAATTATTTTTCCAAGGGGTGGGATGAAATACAAAACACATGCAAGACAACACTTCATTTCTTTTTTAGATTATATGACTTTAATTCTCCAACCTTTAGTACGCAGATGTCTGTGTGAGTCCTGGCCCATCTCCACTCGCTTCCCTGCCCACCGCTGGAGCGTTACCTCCTTTCCTTTGGAGGTTTCTTTCAGGCTGCTCTGAAACACTGACTGTTTTCATTGTCATAGTGGCGTTATGACTGAAATGTATTCCAAATAAAAGAGCTAGTGCCAAAATATTTTTTCTTTACCTTCACTAATCAGTCTCACCAGTATTGATTCCCTGTCATGAATGTGTATGCACGGCAGTGCTTGTTGAAATTACTTCTCAGAGGTTGGGACTGCAGAAACCTAAAAGAATGACTCACCCTGTTGACAACAATGTATGAATTACAATGACAAAATATTAATGCACAATATTATTCACAATGATGGATGAGCCAAAACAAAAGAAACATTCTTCATTACGGCCACCGTTGTCACATGCACATCGAGGAGAACGATGTTTTACATTAATAAATAAACTTCCTAATTCAATGAAAAACCACAGGCTGTAGAAGCATGTTAATGGCTCCAAAAGAAACAAAATAGTGAATGAAGTTCAACTGCTTCTCAACCTGACAAAACAGTGTCTGAATGACAAACGCCCTGTTTGCATTATGTCCTGCACCTCGTTGATGATGTCACGTGTTCCTGCTGCCACGTTGAGGGCCTGCACTTTGTCCACATATGCTGGGGGGGTGGGCGGGTACAGTGGACGGCCCTGGCGTTTGCACATTTATTTATTGTTGAGAGATGCTTATTGTAGCAACAGCCTCCTTGTGTGTTGGCACCGGGGCCATCCCTGTTTTACATCATGGCTTAAAAACAGCAGCTGGGAACGAAGAGAAGAAAGGCAGACGGAGAAATGGTAGAGAGAGGAAAAGAGGGAAACACTTTAGGAAAGAATGACATGGCACGCAGACAAGGCAATCATTAAAACCAGCCGACAATCCCGCCGATTGATTTGGCCACATCAGAGATGGGACCGAGCCTCCATCTGACAGAGCGGGGCATGTAAGTGCAGGATGAAACACGGACTGACAGCTCTTTTAGGTCAACAACTTCCAGCTAATTTTGGAAATTAATGTCGCTCCGAAGGGGAACAGGCTAAAAAGAGTAGAGACAGGATTCTTAACTCTACCAGACCTTTACAACTATAGTGAACTATAGCATCTACACGCCCACATGTCAGTCTCTGATGGTCAGGGTCCAGACGGCAGACCTAGCATCCCTGCAAGATGAACGGTGAGACGGGTGCTGCAAAAACATTCTCTGCTCTGAGTTAGATGTTCACTTTCTAGGTCTCTAACGACGTAGCACAATTTCCTCTCACTGGACACCTGCAGTGCTTGCTCTCATTTCCAGCCACATACTTCCCTCCCAATCAAAAGTGCTTCCCTGCAACACCTCAAAATGAAAGTAGAGCGCTGACTCTGAGGAGACTTGAAAGTTCTGGTTTACAGTGCCGCCACTGCGGCACAGCTCAGTGACCACATCTGTCAGGTTCCAGGAGTCACAAAAAGATGAGTGTATTCCTCATTGCGGTTATGTGAGTTTCATCAAGTCCGACTCAATTCCCCTTCTTGCCTCGTCAATCCCACCACAAGTGGCCACCGCCACACTAAAGACAATATGATTTTAACCCCTGGCCCTGATTGATTGAGACCAGGTGGTCTCCAGGACGCAGATGGGATTTTGTGAGCGAACACATAAGGGGATGACTCACAAAGGGCAATCTGCAAGGAGTAATCATCACCATGGAAAAACACCAACTTTCACTCCATCCACCCACTTTGAAAAATGCACATGTGATTCTGGGCAGCTTGGAGGCAAGATATACCATTTGTGTGTGTGTGTGTGTGTGTGTGTGTGTGTGTGTGTGTGTGTGTGTGAGACAGAGAGAGAGAGAGGCCCTGCAGCCAAGTGTTCACAGGTGTCAGTGGCCATTAATGTGTTTATAGCTCCATCTCACACAAGAATGGAACATTATTTCTGATGGTTGCAGAGACAGCCATGGAAAATCAGAGAGGAAACGCTTTCAGAGGCAATCAGTTAGGCAATGTTGAATAAAGGGTGTCACAGTTTGACTGGGTTAACTACTGTTATTATAACTGGACGCAGTCATGTCACATGACAATTCTGCTAATGGAAAACTTGTTTTTCTATCTTTAGCAAGGAAACGGTAGGGTCGCATGCAGCTTGTATTGTCAAAAGGTTTTTTTGAATGTGACTGTTGTATTTAGGACACCAGAGTTAGCAATAGAAGAGCGGAAGTTTCTGAATACAAATCGCTGAATTTGAGTGGCGAGGGAGACTGGGCTACAGTTTATTTCCTGTCATGAAGCTAGCACCGAACACTGAGTGGAAAATAAACTTGGAACCATACAAGTGCATACATCTGAAAGGTAGGAAAGGTGTTTACAGAAGGGGTAGGCAGGCTGCATTGGTAGCTTTCCAGTGTCAGTCAGATCATTCGCCTGCAGAAACGCTGTGTTTGCCGATGAAAATGTTTAGAAGTTAAACCAACAACAGCAAAGGGAGTTCAGGGAGCGAAGGCATGTGCTAGCAGGTAGGCACTGGCAATGTGAAAAAAAGAAGAAGAGCAGAAGTAAAACACACCCAGAGATGTATAAGTTTGAGACAAACATCCATCAGCATTACTTTTGAAGTAAGCAGTTAAATAAACAGAGATCAGAGCTAATGTAACACAGATATTCATCTCTGAGTAGCGTTTTGGCGAGAGTGCAGCTTTCGGGCCAAATGACCTCCCCATTCCACATTCTGCTCAATGAAGGATTTCTGTTCTGATTGTGTCACCCGACATGCTGCTGCAGAACGTGCGCAGAAAAGGCATTTGCGGTCAGGTTACATCTTGAAATCATTTACGCCGCAGCAAGATCGGAGACATAAATTGAAAAGCTTTTTAAGTGATCTACGCTATCTGCTTTTTCACTCACACTGCACTGCACTGATAGAGAACATTCTTTCATATTAAAGTTTCAATCCAATCAAAACTGCATGTTATTATGGTTCCTTAATGGAGAATGATGTTTGACATCCGACACTGGTATTTATGTTCTTTTTTTTTTTGTTGACACGAGTCTCTAAAGCTAATTTATGACATCAATTCAATCAATTCCACAATTTAAATAGCCTTTAAAAGCCAAAAATATATATATTTGACAGTTTGTGGGGTAAGCTGTCAATGCAGACACTGAAGACAAACTCTGATGGGTTGTAATTGTCGTGTTCCACCTTTCATTTTTAATGCTGTCAGGGTTATTACAACAGAGCCATCCAAGCCTGCGGTTTAAGGTTGCATCAGCGTTTCTTTTTGTTCAGACGAGTGTGACCAGGTTCAGTGACATCCGATGAATTAAATATCATCCACATATGGCTAGGCAGACGTTTGCTTGCACAGGCGGACGCGTATGAAAGCAGCTTTGGCTGATGGAAGTTTCAGCTTGCGGCGGCCTGCCAAAGTTCATCAATCACGTTTGTGATCGACTGTTGATAAGTGTTCTCTGATGCCCTGTTAGACACGCAGATGTACGCCCACGTGCCCGTGCACATCTGAACCACTTTGACACATGCTAAATAAAACATCGGACCCTGGTAAACCAATCCCACCTGCATATGCTGAGTGCAGCATGCGCAGCTCGCTGCATTGTGCTGTTGCGCCGCATTCTGCGAGCTCCAGTTTCAATTTGGAAACCAGCACACGGATCAGCGTCTAATGGAAATCACATGGCTTTTTAACACTGCTGATTCTCGGTGCAGACGTTGGTGTGAATAAAGGAAAAAAAAAGAAGAAAAAAAGCCCAGACTTTAAAAGCGTGACAAGTTGAAGGAAATCCTGCTTTTCTTCACGTGAAATTACACGTGAAGTTGGAGTTTGGGCCTAATCCTCTTCTGTGCAGTGCAGAGGTTGACATTAGCATGTTTTAGGGGAATAAATTGTGATTGGACAGGCCCTCCTTGACCTTTTTACTCAGACATATTTCCTTTAATTGGATAAACCAACTGTTTATAAGGCATCTATAAACCCACTGTCATAAAATCCTACAGCCAAACAGAACTGTAATGGGGTTTGATCTCTTTTCATGCCCTAATACTAATGACACAGAGGGGTTCTTGTTAAATTATTTTCCTGCTCAGTCACAACCCTGCTTAGTTAAACAAGCTTGACATCATAAAACCCAAGCGCTTCCTGGGTGGTAAATATGGAAATGCACAGTGGAGGCAAAGTCATAAAACCTTGTCAGCACCAGAATGTAAATGAGGTGAATTCTAATGTAACTACTTGAAAGAAAAAAAGTTGTAATTGCATAGAGGGGGTTGAGGTTAATTGATATTACGTTATATTCCTCATTGCTTAATCATAGATAATTGCCTAATGGTTCAGGAAACTCCTGATGTGCCTGCATGGAGAAAAAAAACCCCAAATTAAAAGAGGCTGCTGGTCTCATGTCATTAACTGCTCTGTGTTTTATTCATCCATCAAATGGAAACGCCGTAGGACCCCCACATTCTGCTGGATTCGCTTAAACGTTCTTCTGATTTAGCTGCTGTAGGGAGGACTTCCTGGCCTGATAAAACTTAAACTGGAGGATAAAATCCAGTGTAGTGGGGATGACATATTTCCAACATGACGGCTGGGTGCAGATTTCAGGTACGGATCCAGACACAGGTTGACGTGCGGCGTCTCTGACTTTGTGACATAATAGTGCAACCAGCCCTGGAGATGCCTCTGGTCTGACCCTCCGTGGTTTACCTCATGCAGATGCAAAAACATGTGGATGGAGTATTCCAGGCAGGGAATCACAAACTCTGATTACTTGAATAAAAAATAGGTAATTGTCCTTTCGAAGGCTGCTGCCTCTCTTGTGTAGATATATTTACGACTCTGTTATCCTTGCAGGGCTCTTCTCTGTCCTTAAAAGACCATTCAGCCATGTTTATTAGAACCTTAAACATTAAACTAAGTGATGTGGATTCTCCATTTCTTTATAAAGTAGATCATAAGCAAACAGTTCAAGCACAGACACAGAGAGAGATTTGCACCTCTGTGTGTTCTGTGTCTGAACAAACAAGCATCATTCATCTGTTTACATCTGGCAGCGGAAGCAGTATTTTAGATTATTGCTTTGTGTCACCAATTATGACAGCGGTAGTTCTTTCACAGGCAGAAAACCAGGCAGAAGTCCCACTTGTAGAGAAGGTGAGCACGCCTAGTTTAGAACCGTAAAAATTCCTGTCATTGCTGTCTAAAACGTGTTTGGAAAACACTGTGATGTGGAAAGCGGTATGAAAATTTCTTCTTCTTTCTCCTGGTTTTTTGATTTTGACCATTCAGTGCACATTTCCATCCCTGGCAGGTCCAAATGCACCTGTTTAGACAAGAACAGCGATAAAAGAGGGAGATTAAAATGGCTTTTCTTTTGCTATTCTACCACATTGAAGACTTGACACGGGGTCAAAAAACGACCTGGACCTAGAGCCTTCTGACAATGGCTATTCCAGCACACCACCCTTCCCCAAGCCCAGCCGTCCCTCACCTACCTCACCCAGGACTGGGCTCAGGTGTCTCCCTTTGAAATCCAGGACGGGTTCAAACAGAACATTGGCTTTCAATAGGGCCGCTGTACTCTCACAAGGACCGTTAGAGGAGCTGCAGGACTGGGACCTGGGCCAAATTGTGTGAGAAGAATGAGAGTTGGGGACTTTTACAGTGAGGTGCCGTGCAGAGCGGGGCTTCTGATGTCTCCATGGACAGACGCCGCAGAGGGTCGAGGTTTGCGCCGATGCTAAGCTCTCAGAGCCACATCTGGAGCATATTGACTAATCACGGATTTCACAGTTGAGAGCCACCCCAGGAATGCACTCAAAAAGCAAATAAAAAGGGAAATAACCATGCTGGCAAAAGCTATCCCCACAGCGTAGAGGAATTTGATGTCCTTTCAGCACAGAAAATTGAAAATAACTTCATTTCCTGAGATGAAACCCCGGTCTCCATCACCACCCTAAAAACTGTGCACAGGCAGTCGTCCACACAGCTCCAACTAATTAATACAGGATTTACTCAAGTTACATAAACACAGGCTGAGGCAAACATGATGGTTGTTCTAGCCCCTTTTTTTGTCTCTGGTAATGGTATTCAGATTAGTCTTCTGAAACAGTTTTAAATATGTTATTTGTTACAGCAGCGTTAATTCTATTGGACCGAATCGTGAAGACCTTTGTGGTTAAACAGCAATGGGGTGTTGCATCTTACCACAGTGGTGGAAAATTCAAAGTTTCACAGGATCGTTTTCTACCATGCAAAGCCATATTGGTGTTCTATGCAGTAGCGGAACCCATGGGAGACTGTCAACAAGTCAGAATTTTAAAAAATAGACCTTGCCCTGTAAATAAAGAGAATACACAACCCCAGAGAACAGAGACGTATGGTAAGCATTTAGAATTGCCCAGTAAAAGATGCAGCCAATCTGTTCTGGTACTAAAGATTAGACCAGTTGTACGATATTTTTAACCTCATAGCACTCTTTCTTTGCTGTTTGCATTTGATATACATTGTTTGGCGCTCTTAGAATGCAAAGACTTAAACAAACACCTCTGTGTACACTTATTTCTGTTGCTTAAATGTAACCCCAATGCTACTTTAGGCCCCGAAATTCAACTCATACAGTCACCAGCCCATAGCGTGAGTGAAGTCCCGAAATAAGACCTTGCATATGTAGAGACACACACACACACACACACACACACACACACACACACACACACACACACACACACACACACACACACACACACACACACACACACACACACACACACACAGAGAGAGAGAGAGAGAGACTATAATCTTGCTTTGCACTGCACAAAGACTTTAAGTCATAAGCAAGTTCTCACATTTCCCAAATGCTTACATTCCGCTTGATAGCTTGTCCTGCCCCAGAGTCAGTGTCAGTCTCCTGAGTATACACAGACTACCAAGCCAGGAACGACAAGGTGACATCCAAGGCTTTCCAGCTCCAATGGTACACACGCAGACAAGTCAGGTAGTATTTATGTCCTTGGACAAACGTTTGGAGAATAGAGACATACACATTGAGGGGAAACTTTAATTTAACTCCAAAAGAGCTGAGTTCTTGAAGGTCAGGTTAACTGTGAGAGCTGCTATTAGACCCAACAAATTGGGCTGACGTTACCTGATGGACTTGTTTCATAAGGTTGACAGCTCTTTAGTTTACTGTGTATACATCCAGACAGCACATTTGCATTACACTGTAAATCCCTCCTCACCTATCTATTAATGCTCTACACTTCCTGAGATGGCCTTTCAGCCTGTCAGATGGCACAAAATATGCTGTTTGCATTAGGAAGGTTGTTTAACTATTAGATGTGGGGAGGAAGTTGCTGCTCTGCATGACAGCAAAAATGTACGCAAAGTGTTTGCCCATATGTCTGGGTGGGTGCATGTGGGTGTGTGCGTGTGGCAGCATCCATCATTTCCTATAAACATGACATGTTTTCAGTGAATGCACAATTATCTGTCCTTTTATCTTTCTAGTCCCTCTTTCCCCACCTGCAAAATGAGATGAACATTGAAGGATTTTAACTGTAATTTAGAAAGGTTTTATCATTGTTGGCTCAACTGTGGTCCCACAGATGAGCAGCCCTGTGAGGGCCATGATCCAGCTGGGTTTTCTGACCTACCAGGGAGAGAACAGCTCACCCCTGGGATAGTAAAAGTTGTTAACTACCTGGTACGAAGGGAAACCCGGTTGGATAGGAGAGTCGCCCATCTTTGCGAGAGCTTCCCTTTTTCATCGCTTTGATGGAAACTGGAGCTGGAACTGATGCTGGAGTTGTCTGCCTCCCCCAGGTGGTGAATAATAATAAGGCAAACGAAAGCGACAGACGATGAAGAACTCGTGCACCGAGTTCTGTGCACACACAAAATCCACACGACATATTTTTCCATGAGACATTCATTGCTATATTTTACAAGATGTTGACAGTTGTAAAAATCCTGCACGTTCAGAATATGAAATTCTGATATTTTCAGACAATCCATTGTGGGTACCCCTGTGGTAGTTTTAAAAGTTATGCTTTTTCACCCCCTGTCCCAGAGGCTGTCCTGCAGGCTCAGTGGCTCTCCTGAGGCCCAGCTGTGGCCCAGCTCTGGAAACCTTAACCCTTATTACCTCCCTCATTACTCCAAGCTGCACAATGGGGACCTGTTTCCAGGCTTTGACCCCCCCAACCACCCTTCTCCAGATAAAACCCGCATGTGCAGGGACATACACATATATTCAATGTACCCCACGCTCTCGTCTGTCTGCCTCTTTGTCCCCGATGGTTCTCCTTTTGTGTTCCAGAGTTTTGGTGATCGGGTGTCAACAGGTCTTTGTCTGCTCTTCGGTGCCAGAGCACAAAGGTGGATACACATTAGACAACACTCACACTATTCCTCTTTTCCTCTACATCTTTCACAGCTTTTTAACCACTTCAGATTTTCACTACATTACTACTTATCTTTTTTTATATATATATATATATAATGGGCAGTTTATAACTCAATTTTCACTTCTCGCGTTTTCTAAGTGCAACGTGGACACTTCCTCTTTTTTACCACTAGAGGGCAGCAGTGGTTCTTGTTAAGACGTGTGCCTGTAAATGGCATTTGCCTCACCTGCGTGCCCTCTCTGGTATTTATGTAGGCCTACATCAATCTTGGTAAAACACGCATCCATTTTAGTGCATTCTGGTTAGTTTGTTGCAACTTGGAACACCCACTTCACAGCCACTTAAAGGGACTGGAACAGTCCTCGTCTAATTGGATGATGTACGACGTGCGTAAGTCTGTCTCACAGAGAACATTTAGGCCTGTGTTTAAAACTGGAGCTTGACCATGTTAATTGTGCACATTGTCACCCCACACAGTCATCACTGCTGTTTAGTCCTGTTGTCATAACATGGCTGTCTCTGCTGGAAACCCCTTTCCTTATTTTTTTAATGGGAATGTTCCAAATGCAGAGAGACATGCTTACAAAATCTATTGTCAACAGATCATTACACTTTTCAACAATCATTCAGTGATTACAGTCAAGTAATATGTTACTTTTAATTTGAGTTTTTTTCCCTGAAAGAAGTGTTATGTGATGTCAGTGTTTCTGCTGTGCTTGGCCCAGGAAAAGCCACGAAGGCTCCCATACAGAGAGACTCCATCTGGCTGCCTGAGGCTTTATTCCACCATGTGTAATCATGACAAAAACAAAGCTCGCCAACGTCCTGCCACCCACATGGTCATACAAACATGCAAACTCCTTATAGTCCTCTACACATGCACGTACATGCACAATCACACGGGCAATCTTGGAAGAAGTATTGGAGGAAAGACCTCCGTATATGTGCACACACCTGCAGTACAGTTAAGTTAATAGAAATGACAAAAGATGGTTGTTATCGGAGAGCTGGATGTTTACTCCAACGTATCTATCTAACAGATCTAATCTAACAGATAACACAGATAATAAAAGTATAACTTCTAGAGAGACCATACTGTTTCTTATCATTTTATTCAAATACATTTCATGACCAGATAATCTGATTACCTCATCCCATGGAAAAATCTCATGTGTGCATCTGTGCTGGTCTGGCTTGTGTGTGTGTGTGTGTGTGTGTGTGTGTGTGTGTGTGTGTGTGTGTGTGTGTGTGTGTGTGTGTGTGTGAGAGAGAGAGAGAGAGAGGCTCTGCAAATGATTATGTGGCACATTTCCTATATGCCACAGGCTTCTAATTACTTACCTTTACCTTTCAATCCTTATGTTGTCATTGTAAGTGTGGAATGATAAACAAAAGCTAGGTTTACTCATGAGCTCAATCTATTTATGTCACTAATTGCATCCTAATGACTGAAGCTTTGCCAGGAAGCTGTTCCAAGCATTGCTAATGGAACAAGCAGGTAGTGGTGATTGACATTTTTCACAATAGTTCACAACAGACTTCAGGGAAATAAATGGCATGTTGAACCAACACGGATTTTTTTTAAATTTAAATAAAAAACACATATTGGAAATGCTTTTGTCGCCTTTAGGAGCGTTTCAGGGATTAGTAAACCCCACGTCCTCATTGTTCTTACAGGACTTTGCCGCCTCTTCCCATTGTTTGCAGCATTCCTGCATTCCTGATGAGCTGCAATATGTCATGTTTGCATATGCACTTTGCCTGGATTAGAGAATAGTCTCACCTTCAAGTGATGGCAGGTCAGTGATGGCTTTTTGTGCAAAGAAAAGAAAAACCAATTCAAGAGTCACTGGGAGCAGTCCCAGAACGCAGGTGAAAGGTGAACGGTTACATCACTCTGAAGCTGGCATTTCATTTTTAGCCCAGAATCACAGGTAGAACAAAAGGCTTTGCATTTGTTCCAGCAGACTGACACCGTTCCATGAGGCTGCATCTCCCTCTTTCATCAACACTTATTTTGTTATAAGCCACTGAAATGAGTCGCGACCCGGCCCTCTCTCCATCCACTCCTGTGTTACATAACAGGCTGATGCCATTTTTCTCCTCCTCTTCTGTTACATCCGCCTTCAAGTCACACACTCCTTTGTCATGCTTTCCACACCTTTGTCGTTCTCTTTTCTCGCTCTCTCTGTGTCCCTGATCTAATCAGTGCCAATGGTGAATAATTCACTCAGAGCTGTGCAGACTGAAGCTCTTTGATTGGCAGCTTTATTCTCATGTCTTTTACATTATTAACTTAGCTCTTTTGGGCATTGCTGCTATGGTAAAGGCCATTATAGGCCAGGGTAAAGCCAGCGGTTTAATGGAATGAACCCCTCCCCTCCAATTGCATTTCTCTTTGTCTTTTTCTCTGTCCTTTATAACCCCCTCCTTGTTTCCATGTGTACTGTCTTTCCCTTTTCACTTTGGTGTGTCCACCTGAAGGTCACTGCTTGCTAATATCACACAGGGCTAAGTATAATGTGGCTCAGGTGGCCTTTTGAAGCATCTTTGGTGAGCGTGGCTGCTAAACTATTGAAAACAGAAGCGGTAAAATGAATGTTGCAAAAATAAAAGATGAACTGTGTCAGGAGAAATAAGAGGGGAAAAGATGACATTAGTTTTATCTACACACAAATAATAATACAGCAGAATTCTCAGAGCTTCAGCTTCTCTAATCTTTATGGATGTTTCTTTATGATGTGGATTAAGTCACTGTTACTGCAGCGTCTGGCTCAGGCTCAGTCTCACACATTTATGGCTGCAGCGTTCAGATGAAAAACCTCGACATTTTAACTGACAGACAATTTAGGCACTCTGGTTATCACAGTGGAACATTTACCAACTAAAGAACCAGATGTTTTTCTGAAGGATGCTGATTAGGAAGCAAATATTCACAAATTTTCCTGAAAGCAAAAGTGAAATGCTTCTTCTTTCTTCTTGTGTGTACTGCATGGGTACTGTACATTTAAAGAATAGGAGTGGCCAAAGGTGAGAGATGAGGAAGGTGTCAGAGAGGAGACGGGTTTCATCTAGATTAAAGATACCCTAAGTGCAATGAAACAGATTTAAAGGTGTCAGTGTTGTGTTTATGGAGGGTGTAGGTAGGTGAGTGTGTCCTTCTGTCTGTTGTGTGCGACTTTCATGGCCTAATATTCATTTCAGATGGTCTCACGTCTCCTCCATGCCTGAGGAAGTCATCTGTCAAAGTGAAAATGTGGGTCTATATGTGTCATCGCTGCCTCTTTTGTTTGCTCTGATTCCTCCAGTTTCTCCAGCCTTCTGCAGTCTCTGTACTATTAGCTCTTTGCCCTTTATTTGTCTTCTTTTCCTCTCTTGTCCTGTCCCCTTCTTTTGTTTCTATTTCTTCACTTCCAGTTTTGATTCAGACATTTTAAAATACCAAGCCTAACTGGAATTGTGCTGTTCAGGGGTCTTCTGGAAATCACGTCCACGCAAACACATGTGCATGTGCACTTCAGATAATCGCATCAGTTGTCCTTTATGGCAAGCTGTGAGAAATTGGGTTAGTTCTTTCATCACACTGTCCTCTCTCACAATGGAAAAGAGAAATCTTGTTTCTCTAATTAACAAGCTCAGACTCGCTGAGGAGACCCTTAAAATCCTTAAAAAAGAGCCCTGGACCAGAAAAATAAGTGAGAGAAAACGATGTAAAGTGTGATTAGCCATCAAAATTGACCTTTAAAAACCACCAAATCTAAGTGTGGCTTCCCCCCAATATTCTTGTTTTACTGTAATTAGAAACAGACAGGCATGTCTTATTATTTCCATTGCACACAGATGGAATGGCTTCAGAAAATTGGCTCCATTCGCTTGTCAGAAGAGCTGTCTGGTTATTGTGTTTCACCATTTCTGTTACAAAAAGACCTTTGTGTTTGGATGCTTATAATTCTTCCATGCATCTTCAGCACAGATGAGCTCATATGCCAAAGGTTCAGCTTGTTGACCTCTATTTGGGGTAGACTTTTGGATTTTGATGCAGTTCTCAGTGAATTTCCTTTATTTCTGTTTGATTTAATAGAAACATCAATTGTAACCTCAAAGTTGCAGCCAGATCTATTCTGGGAGTAATGTAATATATGTGTAAATACGTGTTTTAATGTTTAAATACGTGTTTTCTTTTCACAGGAACAGAGATCTGCAAATGCCAAGCCTGAATAAATTATCAAGGCAACACCTTTGGAAGAGGCTTGTGATTAAAGCATGAGGAAGGCCAAATTAAAAGGAGAGTAATGACTACTGTAAGTGGAAATCACAGAGAGAAAGAACAGTGGGAGAGGGTCAGCAACAGGAATGCATGATATAAAGAGAACGAGTCTTCCATTACTGAACACAATAATTAATTGACTGTTATTTGGGGGTTTTGTTTTTTTTTTTTACTTTGGCAGAGAAATGATGAAGAGTTGTAAAGCCTGAGGGCAAACTGTCATCTCAGAAATGATCAATCAAAGTGTAAATGGGAGGAAGTAGATGAGTAACATCAGAACTATGCTCACGTGGTTTCAGAAATTAGCATCAGCTGCTATTTCCTGCACAACTGGCACCCTCATTGTAAATATATTTGATTTCAGCAGGATCTGAGGTTCACCCTCCTGATTTCTAGACTGGTGTGTTCAAAACAAAGTGTGGCTTTTTCATGGAACACCGGGTTCTGTTTGCCTGTGCAGGGAAGCAGTCAGCCAGATGTGAGCTACCGCTGGTAATAAAGGCATTTGGGTTGAAAAAGTGTAAACTCATAATGGAAAATGAAAGGATTATACTTCCAAGTTTGCAGACATTTCTTCAATTTATGATTGTAAAAATACAGACTTCAAAAAAAGCAAAAAATGTATAAACCATCTGTATACACACCCCAATTAATTGCCCGCCTCTATTAGCATAACTATTCAGTTTGAGCGCAGCTGTGTGACAGAGGCTCAGGAAGGAGGAGAGAGGATATCCGTGGAACAAAACCTGACTGTCAGGAGCTGCTCTGGGTCCTGCTGTAACCTCGGCAACGGAGAGAGGCAATGGTGAGGGGAGGAGGAAGAAAACGCTACTGTTCAGTTTTCCGGGCACTCTTCTGTTGTTTGTGTCGGAAAATCGCATCTGTTCTGATGGAGACCGACATGAACAAACAAAGAGTTGACAGTCCAGGCGTGCACGTGGACCACCACGCATCAGTCTGCTGGTTTAGGCATCTGTCTGCTGGTTTACAGAGACCAGCAGCGGGAACTCGCTTATACTGTTTCTTGGATGCCCGTGTCACAGTATGAGGATGCAGTGGCAGGCAATTATGCTCCATAACAGGTTGTGGCCAATCAGCTGCCTATCAGCATGGGGAGGGGGGGGAGGGCGGGGGGCTTCCCTGCTTCCCACACAAACCATCAGATTCACTTAGTCGCATGAATGAAGACAAAACGAGGAAAATATTCTCTGCTCTAGAAAGTGTTTCCTCCTCTGATTATTAATTACATTGTTTGTCTTTGTGCTCTGCCCCACATACACACCAAATCTTTCCGAAGAAGGAATGTGCACTATGAACAGAGAGAGAGAGTGGGGGAGCAGCTGCTGGATAATTGCATTAAACTTCACATGTCATTGTATGAAACATAAACCAGCGTGCAGTTTATTTCCTGGTGGCTGGTCTCAGTGGAGAGGTTGATGCAACGCAGGAGGGAGAACCTCATAACATCGCTCCTCCAGTCCATGTTTACATTGCTCACACTTTGATTTCTCACTCACTTCCTTTTCCTCCTTGTCTGTCACCTCCTCTCACTACCCCTTTCTACACCTTGCAATCTTTTTCTTTTCTGCTTTTCAACATTTCTGCATTCACGTTGCAGGCAAAAACCACAATTTAAATACTGCTAAACAGATTAAACCTTTCTGACTCAACTACTAAAAACTGATCAGAACACTGGTACATACATTGGACCTATGTACATATAAATAAAAAGGGGATAATAGCATCCTACCACCAAAGGGCAGGCAAGATGCTCAAGTCTTATCTTTTTGGAGCTCTAATGTTGTTGATCTTTAAATGTAGTGTATGATACCAGTTAAGCTTGTTGACTGCTGCCTTCTTCCACGGATGTGACTTTATAACAGCATGTAACAGCTGGAACGGAGCTGCAGTATAAGTACACTCTCCAGGAGGATGAACAGTGGCTTCTGCCCATTAGCACCGTTATCACGTTTCCTCTCAGCGGACCTCTCCTGCTGTTTTATGGAGAGATGAAAAGCCAGAAGGAAGCATTTTTGAGCCCCAGGTCATGTGTGGGCGCGTGTGGCGTTTGCTTGAGTGATGGTGCCCTGGGAGGTTCAATACCTTTTTAAGATCCTGCTCAGAGTCCACAGAGACAGCCGCTCATTAATAGAGCTGAGCCTGCACACACACACACACACACACGCACACACACACACACACACGCACACACACACACACACACACACACACACACACACACACACACACACACACACACACACACACACACACACACACACACACACACACACACACACACACACACTGGGAGGAGTATTTTTCAGGACTTTCATTTACCCTGACCTTTACCCTAAAATCAAGTCTTTACCCTCAAACAGACCTTTAAAGTTGTGAGGACCAGGTAAAATGTCCTCATTTTGCTAATAGAATGAGTATCTTTGTACTCAGTACACACTTGCGCACATATATATTCACACCTTGTATTTCTCAGCAGACTCTCTGGCCTCTATTTTTGCTCTCTGTCTCAGACATTCTTGTTAAGTGGGTTAGACTGTCTTTGCCAGCACCTTCATACAAACACGCGTTTTTCTCATTTTATTCATTCTGATCACACACACACACACACACACACACACACACACACACACACACAAAAGCACACAAATGTATTGAACATAAGGACCCCCTGGTCACTTGTGAGTATTCAGGTGATGGCTCCCTGGTGAACTTTTATTGTGCGAGTGTGTGTCTGTGGACGTTAAAAGGATGTGGGATCAGTGACGGCAATAAGGGCAAGATTATGTAAATTTGTGCTTTTTTTTTTAATAACACAAATTAACTTTTCTCACTGAAAACTGCAGCAGGACATTTTAAATTGATACTTCTCAAATTTAGGTGCTCTAATTAATCTTGCAAGGCAGGGCTCTGTCATGGTTTAAATTAGCCTCTGCCCTTCCCTTGTGAATAAAAGATGTCTTTCTGGCCGCTTCCTTAATCTGCCTGTCAGGATTTCTGAAGAATAGAAGAAGAGAAACACTGAAACTTTCACAGCGTTATCAACCACTGTTATAATTACAACTGGGAATATTAAACGGGGCCAGGCCTGTTTTTAGTTTGAACCATTTAAGCGTCCTTTAGCTCTCCATTTCAGGTTCACTTCCTCCTAATAAATGCTTGCACTATTCCTTCATAAATAAGGCCGCAATCTGCTAAATTTGAAAGCAAACACTGATGTTACTGTTGTGTTTTCATGGTTTCTGTTCATCTGTTCCATCGTGAGCAAGATAAAGAGAAAGATTTTAGTGAAACCTGGAAGAAATGGGTTATGTGACTGTTTTTTCCCCCCAAACAGATTACAGGTTGCAATCAGTTATAATTTGTTCTTTGGCTCTTTCCTCTAAACTCCCTTTTTCTCCTCATGTCTTTCTGGAAATTTAAAAGCAGATAAAGGGACAGCAAAAACTCAACCTCTTCTCTATATGTCAAAGGCAGAAAATCCTCTATTTCAAATGGTGATGTACATCACTAGTGGCATAATTCCCATTAACTTAGCTCAAGTGCTGTATAAGAAGGTGGAACTGGACAAGAGGTGTTTGGAAACCAACATACAGAGGAAAGATGGAGCTTAGGCATGCGAAAGCACCTTCAGTTCATTAACAGGGTCTGTTTTATTTCCAGTAATACAAATTAAAATGTAACTTTACACTTACAGTAGAGACAGTTCCAACAACAACCTAATAAAATGACAAAATGGAATTGATGCTATGAGACGCTATATTTCCCAAAAAGATACCAGCAAACAGCATGAAAACCAACCCTGACATGTCTTTTGTATTTCTTGAGGTAATGACCTGAAACGTTTTTTGCACATGTAGTGTGGTTATGAGGCTAGTGCCAGCAACACATAAATGCTGCCACACAGAAGCGTTGTGGGTTGCCAGATTTCACCTCCCTCTCTCAAAGGCATTAAATCCACCTTTTCTTTTTTTTTTCTGAGAGCTGTGCACACAGATGCTGCCGTGCATCTCCTACAAGAGATCCAACCCAGGCCCTTTTCTCAAGTGTAACCAGCTGTCCATGACCTCAGCCAGCTGAGACACCCCCCACCCCCACCACCACCACCAATGCCCAGCAGGCCTCTCAGTAAACCACATTCCAGTCTGAGTCAATCCAGTTCAACATGCAAGGTAGCCTAAATTTTTAGGGTAATAAGAGAGTTGGGGGGGATCTATATTTAACTCGCAGACAGGAAACCACATGAAAAGGCCTGCTGGCAGTCCCTGAGCCTTTTCCCAGTGGACCAACTGGCCCTTTTAATACGAGCCAGTTTCAACGTGCCCTCATTAGAAAAACAGGCTCTGCGCTTGTATCTGACTCACAGTCTTATCACACATTATGCCAACAGGTAAATATCAAGTTTGAAGCGATCTTCTAAAGCGAATCAACAAAAAGAGCTTTGGTTATTTGAGCTGCTGCAGTTTGGCTCAATGAAATGAGAAGTACTGGTCACTGTGGAATGTAATATCCAATGTCAAGATATTAAACATTTTAAAGAGATCACAACTGCAAACTGTGATTTCCAGAGTACAGTTGTTCTGCCTGTCGATGCCAACACTGAGCACCAGATGACCCAAGAATCCAGAACCAAGTGGATCCAACCATCTGACCCCGATTATGCAGCTCTGATCAAAGATGAGCGCACATAGATGCAAGCAGTCCTGCAGCGAACATTCTATATCAGCTCTTTCTTAGAGATCTTTAATTGAAAATAGAAATGAGAGAGTTGCTTTTCAGTTGAGTCAAAGTGTTTTGTTGTTTTTTTACTGGTTTTCTTCATAAAACATCCAACCTTCGTCCTCCTTCCTTCCTCTCCTTTTATTCTAAGCTTGCATGCAGCATCTTTCAGCCACCCACCCACCACCCCCTCACACACACACACACACACACACACACACACACACACACACACACACACACACACACACACACACACACACACAAGACGTCTTTGGCAGCGAAATCCTTCAGCGGACTCTGTGTGACAGGCTTTATCCTGCTGATGTGTGCAAATCCTCCAAACCTGAGAGAAATGACTGTGCAGGTGATCAGGCGAGTTCTGATGGTACGATTACCTTTGCTGAGCATCTACTGCAGCTAGTGTCTTGTTTCACAGAAACATGACCTCAGTGGGATCTCTGGCCACCTGCTGCATGAAAACTGGTGAAAATAAATAAATCACATCTGCTCTTTAGCGACGTTGGCTTGTTCAGCACCTCGGACAGCGGCCTTGGGGCAAAGGGGTCAGAAAACCGCTGCAGCTTGTGTCAGCTCATATTGATTATGATAAATCAAACAGGGACAAACTGGGTTTTCTAATTTTTTAATTATTATTGTTTAAACAAACAAAAAACAAGAGCTTCATGGAGAATTGTGAGGAACGCCAGAGCTGACCGCTTGTTGAACAATTGTTCAGAAAAATGGAAAGCAACTGGTGAATCAACTGTTGAGTGAATAAAATGTAGTTTTAGTGCGCATGTCTCAACAACTGGATCTTTGATTGCTCTTAATGTTTATTTCTTTGTCTCATTTCACCAGTTTGTCTCGTTTCTTTCTCCTTCCCTCCCGTGTCTTTTAAACCAACATATCCAAATATTGTTTGAAGAAAAGCGCTGCCCCCGTGTGTCTGCAGGACAGAGGGGCAGAGGTAGGCTGGCACGCACGCACGATGGTGTTGAATGACGCCCGTCTCTTGCCCGTCGGTCTGTCCTGTCATTGGTGGAGGAATGTGAAAGGTATCCGAGGCTGGGGCGTCGTGGGTGGGTGAAAAGCCCGTTTATAAACCTCGATCTTCCCCGTGGGCGGGAACAACAACAGTCCACAGTGAAAGTGAATCAGAAGACGGGAGTGAGACGAGAAGAAGAGGTTGTGGCGGTGGCTGTGGTTGACCGGCGTGAGCAGAGTGGACGAGGCAGCCGCCCCGTGGATGCGTATTCAACCGCGCATGGACGACCACCTCAGCCTCCTGCAATCACCTCCGCCTAGCGTGACCAAAGCCCGTGGTGACAACCTGGTGAACCACGGATACACAGACACGGAGGCTGACGCGATGACAGTCGTGGCGTGTGACAACATGCTGGAGGAGTCGGCGGCTCTGCCGGGCAACCACTCTCTGGACCGTTACGAGCCGGACCACGAGTGCTGCGAGAGGGTCGTCATCAACATTTCAGGGCTGCGCTTTGAGACGCAGCTGAAGACTCTCTCACAGTTTCCAGAGACGCTGCTGGGGGACCCCAAAAAACGAATGAGGTACTTTGATCCCCTCAGGAACGAGTACTTTTTCGATCGGAACCGACCCAGCTTCGATGCCATTCTTTACTACTACCAGTCCGGCGGGCGCATCCGGAGACCCGTCAATGTGCCCATTGATATTTTCTCAGAGGAGATCCGGTTCTACGAGCTGGGTGAGGAGGCGATGGAAAAGTTCCGGGAAGATGAGGGGTTCATAAAGGAGGAGGAAAGGCCGTTGCCAGAGAATGAATTTCAGAGACAGGTGTGGCTGCTGTTTGAATACCCGGAGAGCTCGGGGCCTGCACGGGGCATCGCGATAGTATCCGTTCTGGTCATTCTCATCTCCATTGTCATCTTCTGCTTAGAGACACTGCCGGAGTTCAGGGACGACAACCGGGACCCGATCACCATCGCGCCTGTCATAAATGGCACACTCCCATATTTCATCAGCACTTTCTCAGACCCGTTTTTTGTGGTGGAGACGCTGTGCATCATCTGGTTCTCCTTCGAGCTGCTGGTGCGCTTCTTCGCCTGCCCCAGTAAAGCCACTTTCTCCAAAAACATCATGAACATTATTGACATCGTTGCCATAATTCCTTATTTTATCACCCTGGGCACAGAGCTGGCAGAGAGGCAGGGGAACGGACAGCAGGCCATGTCGTTGGCAATCCTGCGCGTAATTCGACTTGTCCGCGTGTTCCGCATCTTCAAACTGTCACGACACTCGAAGGGGCTTCAGATTTTAGGACAGACCCTGAAGGCCAGCATGCGCGAGCTGGGCCTGCTTATTTTCTTTCTGTTCATCGGTGTCATTCTTTTCTCTAGTGCTGTTTACTTCGCCGAAGCAGACGACCCAGATTCGGGATTTAACAGCATACCGGACGCGTTCTGGTGGGCTGTTGTCACCATGACCACCGTGGGCTACGGGGATATGCACCCCGTGACAATTGGGGGCAAAATCGTGGGCTCTCTGTGCGCCATCGCGGGTGTGCTCACAATTGCCCTTCCTGTACCTGTCATCGTCTCCAATTTCAACTATTTCTATCACAGAGAGACGGAGGGCGAGGAGCAGGCTCAGTACCTACACGTGGGGAGCTGTCAGCCTCTGGCAGAGACAGAGGAGCTGAGGAAGACTCGGTCCTCTTCCTCACTCAGCAAAAGCGAGTACATGGTGATCGAGGAGCACGGCATGAACAGCGCCTTCAAGCAGCAGCCCAATTTCCCCACCACCGCGCAAAACAACTCCCAAAACTGCGTGAATATAAACAAAAAGATCTTCACCGACGTGTAGCCGTTTTAACGACAACCTCGGTCGTTGCGCACTAGCGTGTGGAAGCAGCAGTAGATCAGATGAAAATAAACAAAGAGGAGGGGGGAAGCATATGCAAACCCCGCCGTTCAGGCGCGCTACGTTTAAAGAATCGAGACATATATATTTTTTTCCATTTCTGTGACGTGAATTCATAATTCAGTGTCATTTTAATGGCGAAGACAAAGAGCGCTTTGCGATCTTCGGTCTGAGTGAGGGACCTGTTGTGCGTCGTGCAATAGCCAATATCAACAGTGTTAGAAGCTTAATAGCTGTGAAAAATGAGTGCAAAGTCTACTCGAAATAGACACATTGACATGTCGTGATTCGTTAGTTATAGCCTGTGTATAATATCCAGGACCATTTGAACCTGTCTGTTTTAACACGTGATGTCTGAAAAACAAAGTTGCGCATATACTATTCAATTGGACCTATCTGTGCTATGCCTTTAGTGTGCGTTCAAGTCTATATAGTCCAAGTGCTATACTGTCTATAAGAATAATCTGATTCCTACATGTGAAGTGTATCGCGTGAAATGTAAACAGAGGCCAGCTGACTGTTGGCGTCTCATTATCGGTGCACACGTGAAACGGGGAGACACAGCGCGCATTCACGCACACGCAGCGTTTAAAGATGGAGCGTGCTTCTCGTCGGATGCCTCAAATATAGCCCGCTGTGAGGCAATCTCCATGGTGACGCCGGTTTCCTGGGTAACCCCGGTCACAGTTGCCATGGCATCCTAGTTTCCACAGTAACCTCCCAGATGGCCTGAAAGCCGAGATTCTCCTCGTCTTCAGTCTCAAATAAAGACTGTTCGGTGCGTGCGTGAAATAACAAGCCGAGCACCAGCAGCGCCCACCAAGCTCAACCAGTGACTTTGGAAACAGAAAGCAAGCTGGAGTATGAATGTCTGCGCATCAGTTACCGCCACAAACAGAAAATAGGCCAAGCACATCTCAGACTGCGTGAGGAATTGTGAATGTACTGGGAGCACGTCGCGTCTGTCTGGCGTGCACTACCTCTTGTTCCCAGAAGAGGCCGCTGTTCCCCCACTGATCCAACAAGTGAGTATTATGAAGGTCTGTCAGATATTGTGTTGTATGTTTTGCACTGTTTAACTGTTGCCATGTTCACATTGTTGCCTATGTGATATGGTCGGTAAATTGTAGGGAATAGCCCTAAGGTAATATCTTTATGTCACAGCAGGCTTCTTGCTTCGATTAATCACATTTTAATGTTTTTAACATTTTCTTTTTAAGATTTTTATAATTACTAGTTTACAGTGTAGTGCAAGTCAAGGGGAGCTTTGCTCTTTCATGTCCTTTGCGTGATAACTCTAGAATAATCTCGCCTTACCTTTAATTGACTTCATACATAAAGAACATCCATAGTATCATCCCACCAATCATGTTCTTGGATTGCCCCCTGGTGGCACTGGTGCTTACAGAACAAATGTAAGGTTCTTTGAACTATTGTTGATGTAGAAAAAGAAAGTGGTATTGTACCAACAGATCAGTTAAGAGATTTAGATTGGATTCATTTGGTTCACTAAATTATCTCTGGAACATTACACCTCATGTTGCAGACGCTGACTTTTGACTGTACATGACTGTAAGTTAATTGGATGAAGTGCCTCTAACTCACCTTATTTTCTCAGTATTGCCATTGCCGAGAACGCTCCACTCCTCCATATAGCTGCTGAGATTTATGTTTTACAGTTACCTCAGTATAATTACTTCTGAAACAGAAGCGAGGGTTGAAAGGATATGAAATGCACTTAAAGGCAGACTGGAGAATCTGTCAGGTAATGATTTTCAGATGCAATTTAATGTTGCTGGCTGTGTGTCCGGACTGTGCTAGTACAGCTTTTGTAAAAAAAAAAAAAAAAAAGAAAAAAAGATGGCAATAATTAGGGCACTCTCATTAGCTGGTTAACCCCTAATGCAGTGTGGGAATGACCTCTTCATAGATTACTGCTTTCTTTTTTGACCCCTGACCTTGACTTCATATTTTCAAAGCAGAAAACTCTACACGAGTCATCTGCTAAATGGTCTGCTCATTTCTCATAAAAGCCCCAGTCAGGGGAAACCCAGGTCTATCGATCAGGCAGAGTAATAGATGATGGAGAGATACGGTGGACTTGTTTATCATCTAGCCAGACTGGTCGAGCTGAAAGCTTTTTTCTTGCGTGTGAGCAGGGTGGAACATAGATAAAAATAATGATACAGCACTATAGAACAGTTTTACGTTGTTGATAATCAGCATAATTGCATTCAATGTAGTTAGCTTTACATTGCGAGATGATCTGACAAAATAAATAATCATTGGACACAAACATCAGACAAAGTCTGTAGAAATGTAGAGTTGGTCGACTGGAGGCTGTAACCTGCCCCTAGTTTTGTGTGTGTAGCACCCATCCATGACTCCAGTTTGGAATGAGAAATGCTTCATAGAAAATGAAATATGACTACTACTTGACTACTGGGGGAAAAAGGAACAGACATGTTGAGTGTTCATAAGAGCGCTCCAATGTGTGACAGGTGAAATCTAACAGTTTCCCCCATTCTTCTTTCCCTTCCTCCTGTCTTTCCTCTTCTCAGGTAGTAGTTGGGTTTTTACACAGACTTCTTGGAGCCCCTGATGATTCCAGGGATTATATTAAGGTAAATAACATGCATAAATAACATGGGCGATGTTTGTTCAGTCATTTTGGACATATATAGAATTTTTTTCATTGCCCTTTTCTTCTTTCTTTTAGGAATGCAATGATTCTGGTCTTCCGGTCGGGCCTGATGGGCCAAAGATTTAAAAAATGCCTCCAACTGGATCCGTTCTTCTCCCCACCATGACTCACACCCTCAAACCTACCCCTTTACTAAGCGGTGTTCACTGGCCCATTCACAGTCCAATGTAAGCAACAGTGAAAAGCAAACAGAAGTACAAAAGCCCTCCACTGACAGTATTGTAGCAGCAGTTTTGTCTCCACCTTCAGCCTGGAGCTGACACCTCATGTGTTTAGCCATCACCAGGAAAAAGAGCTGGAAACGGGTGTCAGACTTTATTTGCTCTCTGTGAAATATATAGAAATGGACAGATTCAAGAAACAGCCAGCAATTTACAAAGCACATCTCACCCTTGGACATGGTTTTGTACATTCTGCGTTTATAATTCTGTTTAATGATTTTCATGACAGATAATTGCTGAAACACAGCTCTCGCTGCAAGTCCAAAGTGGCAAAGACTGAGATCAATCTGTGATTTGCTGATATAAAACTGTGACACAAATGAAAGACTGTTAGCCATATGCCTTTTTTTTTTTTTAGCTCTGTGCATTCTGTATTACTAATATGTGAGACAGTTGTGTGTGTGTGTGTGTGTGTGTGTGTGTGTGTGTGTGTGTGTGTGTGTGTGTGTGTGTGTGTGTGTGTGTGTGTGTGTGCACACATATATATATGTACTTTGCCTTGACATGGAGAACGAAAGCGAGACATGTACGCACACAAACATCACCCACTGGTATCCCAGGGTGCACTGGTGTTATTGTTGGGATGGGCCAACATCGTCAGGGGAGCAGCTGTTCAGACACGTATTTGTTCTGTGTTATGATGTACTGTCTTAAACATGACCCATATAAAGATATCAATTATGAAAAATCATCCTGTTTTTCTTCAATTTTTGAATGAATGTACTAATTAATGTCTTTAAGTATGCATACATTATGCTCACTCATCAAAGTATTGACTATTTTATGTGTGAATAGTGTTTTTAGACAAATATGGCTAGAGTCATTTTAAACATGTCTGCACATTTCTGTAAATGCATACAAGATGGAAAACCTAACTTTCCATCATTAGTTAGAGTACAAATTTAAAACACTACTGACATGCCAGGAGCGTCTTTTTTGCACAGTGTCACACACAAATCTTTAACCAGCTAACAGTAGTGTTTTGTTCACAACTCTCCACAAATGATGGTTTGAAAAGAGACAGAAAATCTCTTTTTTTCTGCTCAGATGGATGAAGGAAGATTCTCATAAACAGGATTACAAAGGGCTTTTTATGTGTTGCATCTATTGATGGTTAAATAGCATTCCATTTGAGTTAGATGCGTATTTCAGAGTTGTAAAAGCGCCGCGTTGTCTTTTGTGTTTGGGGCACCAACTTGCTTTCACATTGAGGAGCCTTTTGTTTGGCTGTCTTCTTTACCACATGACTGGAATTTTAAGAGATCTGATCCATGTGTGACTCCAGTGGAAAACTTCATTTTGTCCCTGTGCTGAGGAGGTAAATATTAACATTCTACCAGAGCTTTGCAGCCATCACAGTGTCATCCTGTGTATGAGAGTGTGCTTTATTACTCCAGTAAACCCACCAGCTTGCTAATAACTTTGCTATCTCTCTTAGCTACAAGAATCTAACTTGCTTAAGTAATCTTCCAACATGATCTGGTTGAATTAATTGAATTTGAATTTTCGAAAAAGTTGAGGGGGAAAAAAAAAAACTTTACAAATTTGTCAATCAAATAAAAATACAGAGTATATTAAGTAAATCTGGTAAATATACACTCTCCACATGTTCCGTATTCCTGTATTTCCTTTTTTTGTGTACCTGTTCCTTTGTTTGTAAATCTGCCTCAAGCAGGTTGCACTGTTAATGAGAGAGGGAGGCCACCAAAATGTTTATGACTACAAATTTATGACTATACCTGCAAGGTGTTTAAAGCTTTGAAAGTTGGAGTTCACCCAAAATTACCCGGGAGACTTCATGGTCAACTTAGGTCTGCAGACAGGACACTGTTGTGCCAAAACCTGCACATGCTGGGAGGTTGATAGTGAAACATTTGAATTGGAGCACAAGAAAAATCCTGGATGACAAATGAAAGCTATGGGATGATATTTATTTTACAGCAACCAGTGATGTGAAGCATAGAGAAAATACCAAAAAAAAAAAAAAGAAAAAGATAATTAAGAGAAAATGTATGAGTGGCTGAGTCAAATGTAAACTGTCAAACTGAAAACCATAGTGAACGACACAAAAGCCTGACTGAGATGTTCCAAATAGCCTCACTTTGATTTTGATGCAACTTCTAAATGCTGGTTAATATTATCGGAGACTTATGTTATATCACATTTTCGTAGTTATTTTGTAGGAATTTGTTTCATCATTAAAGTCTTATCTTTTCTGAACTCCTCAGAGCAACAACAGGAAATGAGAAAACAGTCAGGGCCTTGTACACTTCCACAGGCCTCTCTTTTTCTGTCAAATAGGCTGTTGTTTTGAAGATCCTATTAATACTCACACAAATGTCTCCATTCACTTCACATAGAATTTAAACTCAGTTGTGTACAAATTTTAGGGATGACATCATGGTTCTGGGAGTCTGAGACCTCCATTCGAACTGCTCCTTTTGACCTAACCTTTTCCAGCACATCAAGGCCTTGTAGTGCAAGTGGCAGTTATCAGAGGTCCATATCCTGGATACTGGGGGGTCTGGCCTAACTACTGGGAAGACAGTTACAATGCAGACATGCACAATTGCTGTAAATACTGCAACTTGCCAGAAGACTATCACATCACTTTGTAAAAGCACAGAGAAATATTTTATTTAGTCTTATTTTTAAATGAAAGCACTTGTAGGTGATGCAGCTCTCCAGCTGACCCTTTCTCACTAAAAAGGCATTGAACATTCCACCGTCGCTAATGTTACTCGGTATTACGTGTCCCCACACAGGGATTAATGTTGTCCACGTCAGTTTCAAATGCCTTTCGTTGTGTTGTTCCAGTTCGAAAGTGGACCAGTACTGAAACATACCTGAAGCTATGTAGCCCACAAGCACCAGGACAAATGAAATTCTTAATGAAAAGCTCAACACGTCAGCCACTAATGCTGAAGAGCCTGTGGCTCGTCAGAGAAGGCTTAACATGTTGGTGGGTGATGTCAAACACTCGGCGTCTGCGTCTGCTTGTGTCACGAGGAGCCTGTGTGTGTCAAATCTTAGCCTTCGATATCAACGGATAATGTGGACATATTTCTTGTGAAAGTCGTGGTGATAATCAACATCACCACTCTCAATGTGCAGTTAAATAACCTCCAAGGGCAACCTTCATATAAAGGGAGCCCAGCGGGAGAGAAATGAGCTGCCAAAATGAGAGATGAGGGGCTGAGAGAGGATTAAATGATAATACAGTGGCGAAGGTGTGGCAATGAATGGTTTTACACCCAAATGAGGTCTGCGATCATTGTTAATGACTACAGAGGTTGTTTGTTTTTGTTCACAAGCTTATGCTGGTGAAATCATGCTGACCCTGTCAGAACCAAAGATGTCCAGGTGAAGTGGAAGGTATTGCCTTTGTATTATTTTTCCTACAAGTTCAACTCCAGGTTCAGGGCACAGCAATGAATGGAAATCAATGCAACGTCCTACGAAGGGTAGCCGTGCGAGCCAGTGAGAGTGCTGTTGTAAAAGTGACAGATCACCTGCTGCAGCGCCAGCAGAGGTCACTCGGGACAGATCTCCTCCCCTGCAGTCTCCTGCGATATCACCTTCTTTTCTCCTTCTGCATCCTACTCACACGCCTCCTCCTTCACGTTGCCGTGTTTCTGCTGCGCCGACAAAGATAGAGCCTTGCGGTGGGCAGGTGACCGTAAACGCCTCAATAACATCACCCAAGTTGACGCAGCAGAGAATTATATTTTGATTAAAGTTGTTTTCTGCAGAAAGGGGATGGATTTTCTGTCTGGAGTGCCTGTTTAAAGGTTATTTTTGGTCATGAGAAAGGAAACTGTTGAATAAATGAGGTTTTAATTAAAGGCCTTGCTGAGGTTCCATTTGGTCTGCTCAGCTCAACACAAAACCAAATCAATGAGGGTGTTCTGTGACTGTGCGCGACCTGAAGGTTAGAGGGAAACTGGAGAGGTGAACATAAGGACTGGCTGAATGCTTAATGCAGTTCAAACATACACATACAGTATATGCAAGCAAAGCTAGCAGAATAGTAGAATAGAATAGCTGCAGAGGGAATTCCAGAATTTATTCTAAAACCTATAGCTCCAATGCGTTGCCCTCCATCCTCCCCACACACCTTGTTGATTGGCTTGAATGTGTTGGTTGATGAATCGTTACACCGCCGACACTCACCGGGGATTTCAGCTCCCTCTGTTTGAAACTGGTTCTTCTTCATTTACACTGACAGATGACTGCAAACGAAATCCTGGCTGTAACTCAACCCGTTTATGATAAAGGGTCGATTTATTGAAACCTGCACTTGCGAGATTGGTTACGTGAGTTACAGCCGCTGTGGATAAATGCTGGCATGTTAATCAGTGCATCTGACATTTTAATTGGAGAAGGAGTGCACGTCACATCAACAATGGGCACGTGTAAAAATGACTGAAAGTGGGACGATCAGCGTGTTTGCATTTTGTGTCTCAGTCAGAAACACATTCAATATGAATGGTAGCTGTTCAGGAGGCTGCTGATGTTGCCTAAAAACCTGTGGACGCTTTAAGCAACGAGTGTTTTTGGAGCCACTCTCAGGCCTCATTGTATCTACTCCAATGAGAAAAGCTCTCAATTGTGCTTTTTTTTTTTTTTTT
>BJFM01001350.1:4421-15742 GCA_016586285.1 Arothron firmamentum
CCCCCCCCCGAGGCGGCGGTTCCCGTGTTCCATATGTAATGACCAAGTTTTATGCTTTTTTTACCTCGGAAGCCTGCCGTGCTTTCGCACTCGCGCTGGCAAAACGATCCAGAGTTTAGGGGAAATGCGTGCAGCAAGTGTAAGTGTGCCCTTAAACGTTGTCCAGTTTTTGAACATCTGTTGTCCAAAGATGGGAGGAATGGTACTTGCGTTCTTTGTCAAGTACTGATTCTATTGCATTTCTGCTTGTAACATATAACTCTGCGAGACTTTATATTCTAATGGAAATGATTCAAAACAGCCAATCCATACTCTCTAGCTTTTTGGGTTCCTGCACAGAGACTCGAGACAGAGCGTGGTTTTGCTATAGTACATGTGATAAAATCAGACCCTCTGTGGTAACCTTATTATATTACAAGCAAAGATTAGGACTGGACTCTTGAATATTCGAGTAATCGGGTGCCAACTACCAGGAAAGGCAAATCGGAGTGTTCCTTCTGCGCCACTGCAACCAGTTCTGGCCACGAATGAGGTCCATCACAACAACGTCTGTGGTTCAGGCGTTCACTTTTATATTTGGCATTTTTAAAGTCATTCAGTCCTATCAAGGGTCCTGTGTTGTCTGATACATATAAGCAGGAGTGGAAACTGTTGTGTGTTAACCAGAATCAGTCATTGGCCCAGAGCCAAGGTGCACTGGAGCAGCTCCATCGAACTCCTCAGTCTCTACTACTTACTTAGAAGAGTGAGTTAGAACAGGCCTGGGAAGAGGAGCTGCGGGCCTTCGTGCTGGCTTCTGGTGGAGCTGGACAGGAGAGTACAAGCTGTAGCCGCAGTGAGATGTTTTGCTGTATACGGTGCAGGAGCCCTTGGCAGTACTGAAAGATGACTGAGTTGACCGAGATAACAAAGAATGTTATCGACTTTCTCTCTGAACCTAATTGTTCTCTCTCTCTCTCTCTCTCTCTCTCTCTCTACCATCTCTCAACCATTACTATGTTGTTTGCATTTACCAAAATGAGTGATTTCACCCTCCTCTGTGGTGTCCTTTCTCATCCTTGTCATTGCAGCTGGGTCATCACATTACCAGCAGTTTGGGCGCGTTGAATTTGTGCCCTTGTGTTTTGTTACCATTGCTGTGTAAAAATGTTTTCAATGTCAGGTCATTGAAAGAAATATTTGGATTTAATTATTAGTCCGCTGTGGCCAAACCTTCACATGGAACACAACAAAGTGTTTTACGTGACCCCAGAACTGCAAATATGAGTAAATGGACATACTAGTTGGGTTGTGTTCTTTTGGAAGTCAATGGTTAAATGTATGTTGTTCGTTGTTATTTTCAGAGGTTGGGATTGAATACTGCCCACCATCCCAGTATCTGCTGCCAGTGCTGGAACAGGACTGTGGCAAACAGGAAACCGACGGTTTGGACATCCTCGAGGAGGCCTGGAAGGTTCAGTGTGTTTGTTGTTGTTGTTGTTGTTGTTGTTGTGTGTATACTAACAGAAATAACACTTTGTGAGTGGTAGTAGCTGTAATAAGGCATAATTCGAAAATTCTCAGTTTCTGATCTTTTTCTGTTACAGAATAAATTCAGCGACTATGAGAAGAGGAAGGTGAGACTCCAGTGACACGATCTCTGTTCTATTCAGCCTTGTTTTGATTCACTTGCTTGAATTTTCACATTTCTGTGAGCTTAGTTTAAAATTCCATTATAAAGGGAGCACTTTTGGTCTTTCCTGCTCTGCTTTAGTCGGTAGTCTGAGCGATGTGTGTGTGAGCTGTGCCTCTGTCCTTCAGGAGGAGAAGCATCAGCAAAAACTTGCTTTTGAACGACACCTGGAGGAGAAGCAAAAAGAACACACGCAGCTTTTCCTCATGAACACCTCACACAAGGAAAGCATGCTCAACTCAGTCAGACAGGTACAACCTGCTCCCCACATTAATGTATATATATCATTTATTAGGTATATGCACATCATCACATCATTTGTCACGTGCATTTATGTACATTTACACGAGCAGTGAAACTAAAAAATTGCATCAACTCCGTTCATAGTGTGCATATTAAAAACAGAGAATTAAAAATCTAAAGTATTACAAAGGTGATTTAATATAGTATAAAAAATTGAGACAGGCCACAAGCTAGACTCCGCTGACATGGAGTGGGATCCAGTCAGCTGTAATCCCAGATTCGTGTGGAGAACTTCCTGGTCTGATTCTTCGAAGGGCGGCTTTATAAAAAAAAAACAAACCCTTCTCTATCAACCCGGTTTTAATATGACTATTCAAAGACAACTGAAATGGATCCTTGCATTTATTTTACTGAGATTCGATCAGCAATATCAAAGACTTGCTAAAATAACATGTAAACGCTTCATTCTGCTAATAGTTTGTTTTCCGGGAAAACTGTACACACTTCTTTCATTATTACTTCATTATAATTATCATTATTATTATTAAAAGTGTGAAACAGTTCTCTGATGCTTTGCAGGAGAAACTAGGATAAAAGTGGAACACAAACTAATGCAACCTTTTTTTATATAAAAAAACACACATGCTGCCCCATATAAACAGTCAAACAAAGTAGGTGAACAACAGTATCAAGAATTAAGAATCGGGGAGATCTGAGTTTTAATCACCATCAACTAGTACTCTGAAATACAGAAGCCATCACCCCCTTATAGCTCGTGTACAAACAGAAGTTTATTTCCACACAAGTGGAGGGATTTCTAAAAGGAAAAGGCATATTTGGGTGCATCAGGAAGTCGGTGTCGAATCCAAATACAAGACAATCAGGCTTTGATTGAAAACTCCATTTGAATTTTGCTCATATGAAGGAGCATGAGCGCCTGGAGCTGGGGGTCAGCCGGCAGCAGAAGGCCCAGGAGGCAGAGAGGATGCTGATGTTGGAAAAGGTCCGACGGGCTGAGGACGATATCGGCAGTCGCATCAACAACATGCTGATGGACAACAACAGGTCGCAGTCGGCTGTCGGTCTGCGTCTTTCTAAATAAAATTTCCCAATCTCTGCTAACTTCCGAATGTGTAACCAGGCAGAAAAAGAGTGCAGCCTTTTTCCAAGCGATGGAAGAAGATCGGTAAGCAGTGACCTTGATACTGACTTTTACTTTCCGCCTCCCACTGTCAACCTTTCTATATAGCACTCTGCGTTGGATCTAAGTGCTTTTATCGAGTCAGAAAAAAAACAAAAACCTCAATAATTAATGTAGGTGGACTCGAATGCTAGAAATTAAATCCTATTAAACAGAGGTTGGTAAGTTTAAGATCGTACAGTAGAAAAAAAACAAAAAATCTTCTGAAATTAAATTCTTTCTGAGCTGTCATAGTCTTAGTTTTAAAAAAGAATAACTTTTATTATTGTCATTCTGATAACTTTCAGCAAAGGGACAGACTCTTTCTCACATATTAAACTTAAAGTATGGGAATAAAAAAAGCGCCTAAACACAGGGAAGCCTTTTCAGTGTTATACAAGTAATCGAGACTTGTCATTAAAATAAATTTAGACTTGCGTGTTGTGATTTTGTTGTTTTGTTGTTTTCTCTTCAGCATCCGTGTCGAACATTTGGCTGCCATCACGCAGGAAGAAGCCAACTCACTGAGGAGGAAGGAAGTGGCAGGTCGGCAGCTTGGCTACTAATGGTTGCTTGTTTGTTTCTTTAGGATGTTTTATAAGATGGAGCGTTTATTAATGGTTCCACAATGTCAATGTTTTTATCGCAATGAATGTGCTCATTCTTTAAATGTGTTTTTCTTGGTAAAAATAGGAGTGGATATCAGCAAGACTGTGTTGATTTATCCATGTTGTACACTTAAATGTAGTTTAAGGTTAAAGTTGTTTTTTTTTTTTAACTGCTTATGCCCTCCCAAATCCCAAATATGCAGTTTATATTCTTTCATTGAGATTTTTTTTTTTTTTTTATTGTTTTAAAGGTATTTATATTCAGTCATGTAAGCAGCTCCAGTTTGTCCTAGAGGTCTTTACAAAAAACAACAATCATCTTTTTTAGCGGCCATGCAAAGGATGCTCTCAGACAGCAGCACCATGAGTCTCCTGCAGGCCGTCAACGATGTCCGCAGACAGAATCTGGTGTCTGAGACCTGCAGAAGGTAAAAAATCACCCACAAACAATAATCAGCAGATATGCGTTAACATTCCTAACGGGACAGATGGTTTACAGAACTGATCGGTCCGATGTCACCTTCTCTTTTGGAACAGCATAGAGAATTTTGACAGGAAGTTTGACAAGGTGATGTCCCTGCAGATTCTGGACAAATCTAAAGCCATTACCCAAATCTTACAGGAGGTGAGATCTGCTTCGGGGAGAGAAAAGGCAGCTTGGTGGAGTAATCTCATTAACTAATGATATGTCGTCATTTTCTGATTGCTGTGTCTAGGAGGAGATGCAGAAGGCCGCGTTCCAGGCCCTGCAGCTGCAGAAAGACGCTGTGCACAACTACATTCGTGACCAGGTCTTTGTATGAGGGTGTAGCTAGAAAGGGGTTGTGGTCAAACCTGTCATTTCATATATACTCAGTTCAAAAAGAGTGGAAATGGGTACTGTTTAATTAGTTAGACTAGAAAAGGAGTCACAAGGCTTTGGTAAAGAGATACACCTGTGATATGTGAACCTTTAAGCAGAAAGGGATTTAAGATGCAGGGGAGTCTGATTGACCTTGTAGTAACTCGGTGCTCATACATGTTTCCACCACATGTTGCATTTAACATGCTGCACAAGTTGCATTTTGCTCCCACCATCCATGCGATATATCACCATAAGCATGTACCAACTTATGGTTGTAGTTCATATTTTAATGCCGTTCCTGTAAAAGCCAAAGGACGTCAGATCCTAACTACTCAAAGATTCATTATTTTAAGCTGGACCCCTCCCAAAAACTAGCCTGCTTCACAGACAAGTATGCTTTGGTTACACATTTAATGTATGCGAGTAGTTCTGGGCACTATAGGTTCGATACCTTTGGTTATACTACAGGTTCATCTTTTCGTTACTCATCTTAAGTCATTTATTTTAGACTCTGGTTATCAGTCAGGTGCCCACGATGAGCGTGAGTTTTGTTAGTGGTTCAGCTCAGTAAACCATGTCATTGTTGTTTCCATCAGGGTTTCAGTTTTGGAGCACATCTCTTACGTTTGCTTCATGTTTGCTTTTCCACTGTCTCCAGATTAAGCTAATAGAGGGTGAATTAATGCAGCTGACTAAATTAGAGGTAAAAAGACGCAGTCTGGACACTGAGAACTTGCAGGTAGGTGTGCCTGCGTTCTTTCTTTTTCCTTCCTGCATTTTGTTTTATACTTTTTATTTATTATCATAAAAGAATTACATTCTTTCATTCCTCCATGGCAACATATTCATAGCATTTACGCTGCTTCAAGCCTCCAGTCATCATGGACATGGGGATTCCGCTGAGTCATGTGTGTATTCACAAATGTAGTCATGATGCCTCACAGATGTGTGTGTGTGTGTACGTGCGCGCAGGAGGTATTGGTGGAGCAGCGACAAGCCCTAAGTGACATGTTGCAGCAGTTGATGAAACAAAGAGACCAAAGAGAGCAAGAGCTGCGTCAAGTTCTGGTGAGCACACACTGTGGTAGTACTGGTGTGTGTGTGTGTGCGCGTGTGCGAACAGTTGATATTCCGCAGTTTTACACTAATTAGCATGAACACATGATCTTAAACAAAATGCATTTGAAAGTGCAAGTAAATTAAGTGTTGTTATAGTAAGATATATTTGGATTTACCTTTTGTAGTTTTTGTGTTTACTCTCTGTACAATGTGTAAATTAGCCCTTTATGCAGCAGTTTTGTGGTTGGAGAAAAAAATATAATTAAAAAAATTCTCACACTAAAGTTATTACTAGTTTTCCTAATTTTAGTAAAGAGAGGTGTGAATTCCTGTGCTTCGTTGATCAGGAAATACATTTTAAGGGATAAGGATAAGGCTAAAAATGTAGCATAGTTATACATTTCTAGAACCTTCAGTGTTACCGTGGCAGCAGGTTTGAATGTGACTATTATACACTGGATGTGAATATAAACATGTGATATTTTTTAATTTTGAAACATGAAGTTCCACCTTTTACCCAGTATAAGACGCCCAATTTATCACCACTAGAACGAACTTTTCAGATATGAAATGAAGGACTAGCTTGTATCATGTTCAAAACCTTTCAAATTTCTAATTTTTTGCATCTTTTTCGGGACGGATTTTCAGAATTTGGACTCTTGGAGCTCTTTAAAAACTTCATAATTTTAACATAAGCAATGGGTGTCTCACAAGCTCTTTTTTATCCAATATGTTTTCTTAACTCTTTGGTACTGTATTCATTTTTTATTTTGATTTTTTTAGGTGGAGTTGCAGGAGAAGTCAGACTCCAACCAGCAGAATTACTGGATGATCCAGTACCAGAGGCTCCTGAACACCAAACCACTGACTCTGCGTATGCAGGTGCAAAGAGGCTCCCGCAGGCCAGCAATGGACGTTGTGACCAGGCAAATTCTGGTGATAACCTGTACGTTTCTGTCAGGAGGCTGGCGTGGAGAATGAGCTGGTCAACCTGCTGTGTAAACTGTCCGCTCAGCACTATCTGCCCATCCTGGCTCATCACAAAATCACCACAGAGGCTCTGCGCCACATGAGGTCATCAGACCTAAAGAAGGTCTGTGTTCAGCATCCTTAACCTTTAACCTTCAACCAGGTGACCTAGATCACAAACGACATAACCCCAACACAGATCATCAGACAAGAAATCTTTTTGGCCTTTTGGTAAAAGACAGTTTGATTTTTGCTCATCAGTCTTTTTTTTTTTTCAGGATTAAATAGTCAAAATAGATACAGTTTCCTTTCTCCTTCTGAACATTCTCTAAATTTATTTCCCCCTTTTTGAGAGATAAGTGATTATCTTGTGTTTGTGCACAAAATATTTAACTTATAAATGTCTTACGTGACATTTGCACCCTTTGTTAATGTTTTATAGAGCAAACAGCTCACCCATTAACCCTGATATAAAACAACATAACTAATTCTTTACTGCATCAGTAAAATTAAGAATGTGAATTTTCTTTAATATGCAGTGTTTATTGGTCTAAATTATTATTTTATCACTTCAATAATAGAAACATTGACTATAAACAAAAGGTCAAGCAGGAGATGATATGATGACAGTTCAGAATGTTTAAGGGATGTGATGTAAGAGTAGTAATTCTATTTATTTATTATGATAAGTGACTATTAAAGGTTGAATTCTTAATGATACTTTGAAATAATTGTTTGTTTTTCAGCTTGGCATTAATGAAATCGGGGTCCAGAAAGCTCTTCTAAACTGGGCCCAGCAGAATCACCAGGAAGGTACGTAACACACCTCGCATCAACAGTCATCGCAATGTTCCCTGTGGGCCTCACACGTTCACATCAGGCAGATGACATCAGCAAGGAGTGGCAATTTCTCTTTAATCTTCGGATTTTCGGGGAATGGATGATCGATCATTAGCATAAATAAATACTTCTGCCATAAAATCACGAAAAACAGATAAATACTGCAATCTATACATTTCAAACTATATCAAGTATATTCACTTTCTCCAGCAGCAGCAGCTCAGAAGAATGAGGAGGCAGCATCTGTGCCCATGGCTTCACCTCCTCCAACTCCGCCGCTGCTGCCCAGCGCCACAGCCTTCAACGCCCCCAGCTCCCCCGCCACCCCTGGGACCCCCGTCACACCGTCGGCTCCCAGCCCTGTGGAGGGCCCAGGCAGCTCCGAGTGTGTGGTCTGCATGGAGGCTTCGGTATGTTTTTATTACGACATGCTGCTACAGTATGAGTCAAGATCATGAAGCCTCACTCCCGACTGTCTCTCTGTCCAGGCTCAGATCATCTTTCTGCCCTGTGGTCACGTGTGCTGCTGTCAGGTGTGCAGCGATGCTGTGCTGGGATGTCCTCTGTGTCGCAGCAACATATTGCAGCGCGTCCGCCTTTACCATAGCTAGAAGCAGAGGTAACAACACTGTGCTGATCCCTCACTCTCTGTCTGTTTATGCATCGCTGCTGTGAGCTAACCATGCTATAAGAAAAGATCTGAGCCACAATTCGCCTGATAAAACAGCTGCAAGGAAAACGTTTGTGAACCATTTGGATTTACTTGGATTTCTGGAAAAAGTGGTCAAAATGTGTCCTGGTCACAACAGTAGAAAATCACAGTCTGTTTAAACTAATTAAGCCATTTTGGACCATTTCTCTTTACAAAACTGTTTGGAACTGAATTGCTCTCCTGATGTCATGCCACAGCGCCTTAATGGGGTTGAGGTCAGGTCTCTTACTGGGCTGCTCCAAAAGGCGTCTTTTCCTCTGCGTTGGGTCGTTGTCCTGTTGCACCAGCCGTCCTCTGTTGTTGGTGGACAGACCATTTCAGGCTGTCCTTGCCCCGCCGCCATATTTCCCAGTTGGGATGAGGTTCAGACGAGGGTGTGCCGTAAAATTTCACCTCCACACATGATGTTGTGTGTTCCTTCCAAACAACTCAACCATGGTTTCATCTGTCCACAGAACGTTCCCCAGTGTCGCTGTGGAACGTCCAGGTGCTCTTTTGCAAACTTCAAATGTGCAGTGATGTTTCCACCAAGAACTCCATTTTTGTTTAATGTTTTATTTATTGTAGACTGCTTAACAAAAATGTTAGCATGTGCCAGTGTTTTCTGTAAAGCTAGCACTCTGGGATCCTTCTTCACCGCAGTGAGCCTTCCGCGCTGCTCTTTTTGTGCTCTGGTATGGTCCACATGGTGCACATCAGGCAACGCTTCTTGAACAGCAAACTCAGATCGGGTGTGTATTTTTTATAGGGCAAAGCAGTTTTAACCAACACCTCCAATCTCATCACGTTGATTGGAGCTCAGGTTGGCTCCAGTTAGCTCTTGGAGAAGTCTTTAGCCTAGCTTCACATGTGTTTTCCACCATCCACTTGAATGTTTATGTGTTGTGTTCAAGAAAAACAGTGTTTTTGTGTGTATTAGTTTTTTCTGTTGTGACTTAAAAGAAGATCAGGACACATTTTATGACCAATTTACGCATAAATCCAAGTAATACGAAAGGTTTTACATCCTTTTGTTTTGCAACTGTGTTTTTTTCTTTCTGTTCAGGTATATGCTGTAAGCCATCTAGGTCATTTCAGTGGTTGCAGATTGATTGTTTTGTGTATTTTCAGCTGATGGGTGCCTTTATCCGGATATACAGAACCTGTCTCAAGCACTTGGACGTAGAAATACTTCATAAAGTTTGTCTCTAAGCTATAACTGCTTTAATACAAGAGACAACACTTTCAATTAATAATCACCTTTAAAAGAGCAGTAAGTGAAATTTGTCATTTTTAGACAGAAGTGATTAAAGAAATCGCTATGTGAAGAACTAAAGGTGTCATTTCACCTGCAGTATAGCATGATGTCAAACATACACTTTGTGTGTGATCCGAGTCTTTGTTTACAAGCCAGCCCGGCCGTGCGTTCATGTACGTTCACGTGAATCGGCGCCTCCACCCACCTCTCAGAGGCCTTGGTCCTCCCTCCCTCCCTATAAAAGGCTGCAGCCCAAAGCAAAGTGGGGGGAGAGCCAGCAGAATGAGACGTTCACCAGAAGACGACCGTGATCTGACCTGGAACCCGGTTCAGAAAGCGGGTTTTCAACTCCGACTTCGAACCTAAACTCAGGGCAAACTCAGAGTTTTCGGTTTCAGAACACGTGTTAAGAGTTGGTTTAATGAACCTTGAGTCAGAGCTACCCCGAGTTACGCTCGTGCACGGGGATCTAAAAAGTTTTATCAATGGAACGCAGATAACCTGATTCACCATGGCAACAAGTAGGAAAAAAACTTGATCGTCACACTTCTCCCCGTTAGAGATGAAAGATTTCATGACCGCGTACAGTGAAAATCAGCAAATTTTCAAGTAAAAAAAAAAAGCAGCAACAGCAAAAAGAGAGATTATGTGGCTGGATATAGCTGACCGAGTCCATGGGTGATTATTAATTGGAGAGAGATAAAAAAAGAAAAGAAAATGTTTCGTCTTGAGTGGTCCACTCATTTAACATTTCTATTCTATATGTGTGTTGGAGCCACAGGTGCAACCAAACGTGTACAAAGCAGACTTAGCAGAAAGTTAAGATGAAATACAAAAATATAATTCCAACATGTCAGATATGATTTAAATACAAGCTATTGTGGTGGTGTTTAGCCTGTCCTCATTAAACAGCATTCAGTTGCTTCATTTAACCTGAGATAACTAAATTTAATTAAACTAATATTTAATTATAACTAAATTTAATTAGAGAAATCCCCTAAACAAAGAAAAAGCCAAAGCATTAGCCGTCCATCACTGTCAGTAGTCAATATTGTCTATGTGAAAGCCTAGCAGATCAATAAAGCATCCATCTATCTATCTATCTATCTATCTATCTATCTATCTATCTATCTATCTATCTATCTATCTATCTATCTATCTATCTATCTATCTATCTATCTATCTATCTAACACTTACATGCCTGTTGTTATACATGCATGTCTCCAAACGTGTGTTTTAAACTGCCTGGCCCCCCCCAAAAAAAGTCGCCACCTGGGTTTTTCAAACCATTGGCATGCATCAAGCAGAGAAAAAATCTAAGGGAATTGCAGAAACTACTAAAATTGGGTTAAGAACGGTCCAACGCGTTAGTAAAAACTGGAAGAATAGTGGGGACCCATCGTCTTCGAAGAAGAAATGTGGCTGGAAAAAACTCCTGAATGATCGTGATCGGCGATCACTTAAACGTTTGGTGAAATCAAATCGAAGGAAAACAACAGCAGAACTCGGGCTGTTTAATAGTGAAAGTAAGAACATTTCCACCCACATAGCCTCACTGATTAGTGGGGCTAACCAGGAAAAAAAGGCTTCAATTTGCTAGGGAGCATAAAGATTGGACTCTGGAGCAATGGAAGAAGGTCATGTGACCTGATGAGTCCAGATTTACCCTGTTCCTGAGTGATGGGTGCATCAGGGTAAGAAGAGAGGCAGATGAAGTGATGCACCCATCATGCCTAGTGCCAACTGTACAAGCCTGCGGGGGCAGTGCTGTGATCTGGGGTTGCTGCAGTCGGTCAGGTCTAGGTTCAGCTACAGTGTGTGTGCTCAAAGAATGAGGTCAGCTGACTACCTGAATATACTGAATGGCCAGGTTATTCCAGAAATGGAGCTTTTCTTGCCTGCATATTCCAAGATGACAATGCCAGGATTCATCGGGTGTGTGACCTTTTTTTTTTT
>BJFM01001350.1:21683-38028 GCA_016586285.1 Arothron firmamentum
GAATGCACGAACTTGTTTTGGAGTGAACGGAGTTGTCAGAACGCTGGTTTGTGTTCTATTACCGGTAATAAAGTTTGACTGACTGACTTGTCTGACTGTTTTGTTGACATTTCCTTTAGCACAGCTTCATCTAGTGGATGCATAACACAACCGCAGCCACTACAGTAGCTTCTATTCTATGCGCCTTATAGTGCGGTGAGCCTTATATATGAAAAAAGTTTCAAAATAGGCAATTTTTTGAAGGGGCGCCTTATAATCCGGTGCGCCTTATAGTGCGGAAAATACGGTAAATACACTAAATGCATTGAAAAAAACCCTACCCAATTAAAAACTAAATAGAAGACTAGAATACACAATGCAATAAATATATTGATCTCGGCTCCATTTCAGTATATATTTATAGTATGATGTCCTAAAATCCAATTCTTTGCCCACAGCATATATGCACACACATATATATATATATATGTATATATGTTGTTTGTTTTTTTTATTATTTTTTTGTGCATTTTAGGGCATCACCTTTCTCATTTTCAACATTTACCTGCACGTTGTTTATTAATAATGGCAATAAATTTTGGAATATTAACGAGCGAAAATAATTCACTGTAGGTTTGCTGCTGGTGATGTTGTGATGATGTATCCTCATAACTCGCCAGAAGATGTTCAGCAATTCTGTCAGCTGCTCAGGTTGGATCTGGATGCCAGGTTCACTCTCAAACCGACGTACAACACTGCAGGTAGGAAGGTGTTAATTGAATAGTAATAAAATGTACCATCTGAGCATTTAATCCTGAAGAGTGACTTACTTACAGCACAGCAGGACACAGCTTAAAATATTCAAACTTTATTTCTTTAAATCATCAAAAAGTCTGCTATATTAAAAAAAACCAACAACAATATACTTAAATCTGCTGGAAAGAGTATTGTTTTTCTGGTTTCTTTTTAGAAAAGTGATGCTTTTGGGCAGAAACATTTCAAAAATGAGTGCTGTAGTTTCCATAGTGAGCCACTAGTTGGCACTGTGGAAAACATCACGATGCTCAGTCAGTTTCTATTCTATGATGACATGCAGAAATCAGCTCGGAACTTGCTCCTTTTCCTGTTTTGCTACACTGCATCTCTGAGCGTCTCTAATGGGAATTGCTGGGGCAATGCTTCTATATCCAGTTTGTCCAAGTGTAGTATCCAAAATATTAATCATAATTTATAAATAAGCTAATTACTGATGAAAAAAAGGGTTCTTTGTTAATAATCAGAATCATCTCCTTTTTAAGTTCCATGCAGGATCCCTCAGCCGTGTACAATACGCTACCTGGTGGAAAACTTTCTTGATATTTCATCTGTGCCTCGCCGCTCTTTCTTTGAACTCCTATCCACTTTGGCTACAAATGAGCTAGAGAACGAGAAGCTGGTGGAGTTCAGCTCACCAGCGGGTCAAGAAGAGCTGCACAGCTACTGCAACCGGCCCAGACGCACCGCACTTGAGGTGATGGTGCAGACACACTGCCTCAGTACACAGCTGAAGTCTGACAGCAATAAAATGCAAACTTTGACCTTTAATAGTTCAACCGATGTCACAGTTGGCAGCCTCATCACTGCCACAGTCACATGGGGGGAAATGACCCCGTTAAGCTTCCAGGGTTAAAGGGTTCAGTATTGCAAGATGGTTTATATAATTTAAGGTCATCATTTAAACAAACAAATACAATTTTAACAGCATTTTAAACTAGATGAGAGCCTCCAGCTCTTAATGACTGCATCACTTTTAGTATCAGTATGCATTAACAAGTAATCAGACCTGAGTAACATTATATCTTTTCCAGCCTCTTCAGGAACACATGGTTGCTTTTTCACTTAATATTTCTTGATATTGATTACAATGTTAGACAGTACTTTATTTTCATTTCATTTTTCTCACTTTCATTTGAATTCAAAGTGAATGAACATATGAAAACTTAACATAGGTAGTGTAAATATTCACTATGGTGAAGTTGGCAAAAAAGCAAACATTTGTTGGAAGTGTTAGAAGTGTTGGCTCTTCTTCTGCAGGTCTTGGCAGATTTCCCTCATACCACTGCAGAACTCAGAGTAGACTACCTCCTGGATCTGTTCCCTGAGATCCAGGCACGGTCTTTCTCCATCGCATCCTCCCTTCAGGTGAGTCAGTCGTTCACAGCAAGTATTTAAATCTGCAGTGTCTTTGGGGTGAGTATTAATGGCGCAGCCTCAAATGAATATCTGGTCTGCTCAGACTCACCCACACAGACTTCAGATCCTGGTTGCTGTGGTCCAGTACAAAACAAAGATGTACAAACCACGGCGAGGCCTCTGCTCCTCCTGGTTAGCCTCCCTGGACCCGAAGCAAGGTCCATCAACAAACCTTCCAAATGTCTTAAATCTCAGTAGCTACCGTTATCTGTTTTTACATACAGGGAACAGACATGCTTAGCCGCAGTGCGAAAACATGTGTCCAAAATATTTGAATGTGATTGCTTCATGTGTTTCAGGTGAAGTTTACGTGCCCTTGTGGGTGAAAAGAGGTACTCTGAAATTCCCTGAAGAGAAGGACACCCCTGTTATAATGGTGGGACCAGGAACTGGAGTGGCCCCCTTCAGGTCGGCTCTACAAGAAAGGATTGCTGAAGGAAAACACAGTATGATTTTTTTTTTTACTCTCACTTTATACCAAGATGGATGTGCTCTGTACAGCTGTTTATTGTGTTTCCCCCCCCCATTTAGGCAATGTCTTGTTCTTCGGCTGTCGCTCTGAGTCCAAAGACTTCTACTTCGGTTCAGAATGGGAGAAGGCGAAACAGATGGGACACTTGACCTTGTTTACTGCCTTCTCACGAGACCAGGTCTGAAAGCATGTCACCAGTGTGTTGAACAGAAATGTCTTTTTCACCTGTCCAGTTTTTGCTTAACCACCGGGAATTTGATTCAGCGTCAGTGAGGCAGGTTAAGTCATTCTTTATGATAGACGAGGGATAATCTCTGTTGCTTCGACCGAGAACCCGTCTGACTTTTTTTGCTTATAATGCAAACACAGCCTCCCATTTTTGTTCATAAAGTAGCCAGCTAGTTTGTAATAAATTCCCGATAGACATGTTCCCTACATGTCCACCAAAGACTTGGAGGATTTGACAGGCAAAGTCATCCCTCTGGAAACCTTTAAAAACAATGTGCTGCTGCACAAATCCACGCTAATGATGATTTTCCATCACTGAGAAACGTCTGTCTACCTCAGCAGGAGAAGGTGTACGTGCAGCACCGTGTGGCAGAGAACGCTCAGCTGCTGTGGGACTTGATTACCAAGAAAAAGGGCTGCTTTTATATCGCCGGGTGAGTGTTTACGTCTTTTAAGGATTCATAAAGGCCACACGTGTTTACTTTCTTTGTGTACTAGTGGACATATTCCTCGCTCATGGGAATTCACTTTAATCTCATGAAAGCCAAATCTGCTCTATTTAACTGTAGTTATTGGGTTTAGACAAAAAAGTTCTTGTTTTCTTTGCAGCAATGCTAAGGAGATGCCAGCCAGCGTACGCGATGCATTAAAAAAGGCGTTCCAACAAGAGGGGGCGCTCTCCTCTGAGGAAGCCGAGCAGATGTTAGCGGTTATGGAGAATTCAGGCCGTCTGCAGTGCGAGACCTGGTCCTGATCTGAAAGCCACATCTCCAGGCCTGCAGATGAGGGGAGTCCACTTCCAGACTTGTCCGTTATGTTGTTGTGGATAATAAAAATGTCACACTCATCATACCGTCATCGGAAATTCTGTTATAGTCGGAGGGATTCAGTCTACCAATGACAGTCAGTACAGCAGCTTGGGCCAACACTGGCGTGTAGATGAGACTTGATGAAGATGCTGCTTTATGATTGAAAACCACATCCAATGAAACCAAAGGAAGCAAGTTGGATGTGCAGGCACCTCTCCAAACTGTTATTTACAGCTTAAGACAGGATTTGATGACGTCACATTCCAACGTAAGATCATCTATCCACATGAGCAGAGACGTTCGTGGGTCACCAAGGTCACATTGAGACAGAAGTAGACAAAAATTTGAGTCCATCAGTCATAAATACATCGTTTCCACACCAGCCAAGTGGAGTCAACTCATTTTAAACATAAAACTCAATTCTAAACTTTCCATTCTCTAACTGAGTGCAAGCATGTGGACATGATAGATCTCTTTTGGAAAGTTGATCTGTTGCTCCTGGTGGACGATCCTGAGGCCCGCCTGAGAAACAAGCCTTTGAAGGATATCCAAGTCGCGACAGACGCTGCTGTCCACCTCGTCGGGGACCACGCCTTCGTATGACACATTGTCCTTGATGACGATAAGGCCTTTGGGTCGCAGAGCCTTACGGCAGCGCTGCAGGAAATCCACTAAGTGGTTGTCCGTCAGGTGGCCTATCAGTGGAAGAGAGGATTCAATGTAAATACAAAAGTTGCTGTTCTATTAACTAGCCTGTTTTTTTTAGTAGTTATTTTTCAAGGTCATAGTTTCTGGAGTAAATAGTCTAATGTCTATTTAGATGGAAGACTTCTGTACACCCCGTAAATTCCGTTAAATTCCTCTTAATTCTGTTTAACTTACCAATGACCCACTGGATCCAGATGACGTCGTAGCGTCCGCTCTCCGGCACGAAGTCCTGCAGGCCGCTGCAGAAGAAGTTGCCCACGCGCTTGCTTTCGCTTCCCAGGTAGGTCTTGGCTTTGTCCAGGAACTCTTGTGTGACGTCCACCAGATCCACAGTGTTGAAGAGAGGTAGCAGAAGCCGTTTGGTAATCCTACCGATACCTGCTCCACAGTCCAGGGCACAACTTGTACCCGTCTTCCCCTCCCCCTCCTTAGGCAAAAATACAGGGACACACATAACGATAACTAAAGATGTTCCTAAAAAATTGATTCCTATAAATATGAAGGAATTTTCCTAATTTTTTTTATTAAATTGGATAAAAACGACCTAAAATGGACAGTATTGGAGCGCAAGAAAAATCATTAAACTGACAATAAGGATGTGGACAATTTGATATACTAAGCTGCAAAAAATAAGTATCCATTTCTTAACCTTTGGAGGATTTTGAAATATCCTGAGAAACATTCTTTTTTGAAAAAAATCAATGCATGCGTGAATCTTCCTCCTTATTTGGCTACAGGGAGTCAAAAATCATCCCATCACACATGCAAGCTGCAATTCTTAGTCAGAAATGTTTGTCAAAGTCTTTCTTACACCAAGGAACCTCTGCAGGAAAGCCTTGGATCCACTGAGATCAATGCTGGAGATGCTACCGTAACCCCCGAGCATGCCGTCCACCGTGGGGGGGACGTCCTTCCAGTAACCCTCTGCGTTAGAGTAGAAAGTTGTCTCGTCTTCTGCGATGTCGCCCATCCTGTCACAGATAAGCTATTCACACTCAGAAGAAATCCCATCCATTTATATCTCCAGCTGCGCTTTGAGCAGGACTACTTAGTCCATGTTTGATGTAATTCTCCTCTAGTCACATTATGGATGTGACCAGAATACATTCCTAATAAAATGCACAAAAATTCTATTCCCCAATATTATAATTATTTTTTAAAAAAAACATTGATTTGGTGCTTTATATAGAAGAGTTTTGATTTTTAATGAGATTTAAATGATCTTTCAAAAACGTAGGCCCTTGTCAAAAGAGCCAAATGGATCCTGGTCCTATTCTTACACTCTTAAGCACTGGACCTACATCCAGTAACAGCTGCAGTGCTGAACCAACAGCCATTGTGATTCTCTGCATTTTCCTGTCCTCTCGAACATTTGTCTTTCGATGACAAACGGTTTGTCATTCAATGAAGGAAATTATCAGCAGGTTCCCGTTTAACACGTGGAGCTGAGAAGTATCTGAACTTACTTCCGATAGTTGATCAGGTTCTTTTTTTGAAAACCCAAAGTGCTTTATGCAATATGCTTACAAAATACAGCAGCAGAAGTCCGTGTAAGTACAAATAAATTGTTGGTGAAAGAGCCCCAATCAGCAAAATATGCATTGGGAAAAATATCAATTTCATTTACAGATGTTAATGCTCATTACAGAGACTTTAGATTTGAATCACATAAAGGACAAAGAAACTCATGGGGCAGTCGGAGCAAGCAGAAGCCCAAACCTTCATAGGTCTGTGTTCTGTTCCACCTGGGTTCCGCTTACAGTGACTGATACATGAGTATTCCGGGCCACTTGTGCTTTCAGGATGTGAGTGATATAGGATTAAAGCATGTATTATCTAATCTATAGGCACGATTTTAGTGTACCACAACAAAGTTTGCCCATACAGTTAAGATTTGGAATAAATTTGTCTTTGATCAACTTCATTCCATTCATTTATTTTCCTCTAGATTTCTTAACTAACTATAACAGCAACCTTCAGAGTTGCTATTATCGTTAATTTTCTTTAAGATTCCACCAATCTTCTGACTTTAAGACAAAAATCTGTCCTGCATAAAGGAGTAAATATTTTCTTAACCAAACTAATTCAAAGGGCTTTAACAACGCAAAACCTTATGTCTTAAACCACAAAGCCTTAACGCGACTACTGCATATGCACAGAAGATATTACACTGTTTTTACGTAACTGCTAATAATTTTGCTGGTTGTAACCAAAATATTATGAGACAGACGTCATAAACATAGTATAAAGTAGTAGGATGAACTTGACTAACTTCTAAAAAAAATATTACATACAAATAGATTACATTTACTATAGATGTAGCGGATTTATCCAACGACCTTAGCCAGTTAACCACTGAAAGTCGCTTTTAAGGTTAAAGGACCGGCTGATATAGTCGTATAAGTAAAAAGGTAATTTTAAACAGAACTAACCTTGCCAGCGCCTAACGCCACGCCGTCTGACCTCTTAGCCGAGCCGGTCCCCGTTTCACGATGGGACTTTTCTATTTGGGACCGTCGCAACGCGACCACACGTCATTTCCTTATTTGGGTTCCTTTAAAAGCAGCTGGAACAGCGCCCCTGCTGGCTGACTGCTGTCATTACCGTATTTGTCCTACTGACACGTGACAGCTGCGTTGTGACGTCACGGAGCGCAAAGGACGAAAACCTTGTGCTCATAGTTCCAAACGAGTTCTGAATTCTCTGAATTCATTGGCACATCTTCTCTATGAAGCATCTAATAGGCAAAGTCAGCACGAGCTGGGAGAATCTGCACAGATTTAGATTTTTAACGGTTTTATTGTGTTTTTAGATGAAGGCATATTTTCTACCATTACTCTGTGTGTGTGTGTGTGTGTGTGTGTGTGAGAGAGAGAGAGAGAGAGAGAGAGAGAGAGAGAGAGAGAGAGAGGGAGAGAGAGAGAATATGTATAAATTATTTTAAAACCCCACTGTTTGAATCAATGTAATGACATATTCTGACCACTAGATGGTGGCAATTTACCCCTGCCCTTCCGCAAACTCCGTGTGTGCGGATGAAGCCTTCAGGGATCCCTGCGATTAACCTGTGTTACTCAGCTCGTACATTCTCCGTGCTTCTCCAGATTCTTTAAAGGTAGTAATGGTGGCCTAACCCAGACCTCCATGCTCCCCTCCATGATTAAGCTGAAAACCTTCTTCTTTCAGAAAGCTTGCAGTCAGTAATTCTCTGCAGTCATGATTCTGGCCATATTGATGCTCTGTTTTAACAGGGTGGTCTAACCTCTAATATTATCTTTATCATGCTGCTATAGGCCCAGGCTGCTTGGCTACACAAACACAATCAATTAATCGTGATTGTGTTTGTGTAGCCTAGCACACACACAGAGACAATCAATTAATCGTGATTCTGTAGCCAACTATGATCTCAGCCATACAAGGAGTCTGGGAAAAGATGTGGTTCTGAGAGGTTTTGCCAGTATGCAAGTAGTGCAACTCAAAACAAATAAGTCAGCAAGTGGCTTATTTCAGCACGGTTCAGTGACTGTAGTAAAGTAAAGTTTAAAGTGCATTAATCAGTGTTTAAAAGTGGCATGAGGTTCTGGACCGAACGGATGTAGCATTCTGCCTGAGGGAAGTGCTCAGAGTCCATGTCCAGGGTAGGAAAGGTCAGCTGTGATCCCATCTGTGCGCAGAGTCTTGGAGATGTACAGCTCTGGGGGGGATGGAAGGCCTCAGCTGATCACCTTCTCAGCAGGGTGAAGAATGCGCTGCGGTCTGCGCGTGTCCCTAGCAGTGGCCGCAGCATACCACAAGGTCATGATTTAAAGCAGTTGGCCATTGGCGTATATACATACAGGCAGTTAACATGTAGCAACAAAAAAAGCTCCACTTGAAGCTGCTAATCTCAGAAAAAACCAGGAGATCGAGGCCGAGCTGTCATCTGGGCGTCAGTATGTTTGAGCTGCCACTAGGGGGAGCCCTCGTTCAGAGCGCTTTCTGTGCTCGCCGGCGTCATTTGTGATCCTTCAGCTGACTCGATCTTCACCTCTTCCATGAAGTTGTGAAGATCGATCGCCGGATACATTCAAATCAGCAGGTTCCCAATAAAAGAACACACACTTAGAGATTGTGTTTTTCCTGTAATAACCAAAACCCAATCTATCCTCTATTGTATTTCTAATGCTCTGTATTGTAGGCTGTTTTCTGTGAGTTTTTGAGCGGCATCAGTGTCAGCTGTTATCCTCTTGCTAGCATGCATGCAAGTTATCCTGTCCCTTTCATTATTACTGATACATTTATTATCTCTCCACCAGCTCATGGACTCTCCTCTGCTTGGTAGCAACAAGGCTTTCATTATTAAGATCTTAACTTTGTAAAATTAAAGCAATTTTTTTTTTTTTTTTTTTTTTAACTTTGTGAGCAAGTTGTAATTTTAGGCCTGGAATAGGGGGTTGGCTGGTGTCAGTCAGTTCACCTAATTGGTTTATGGTTACATGTCCTCCTCTCCTCTCCTCTCCTCTCCTCTCCTCTCCTCTCCTCTCCTCTCCTCTCCTCTCCTCTCCTCCCCATATTTTATTTCATCATCCTATAGAAACGTCTGGTATACATTTGGCCGAGAACGTTGCATTTGGAGAGATGGTTCACCTGTTCTGCACCATCGGTCCACAACAGACTCATTCTATCACGGAAGTTCAGTAAAGAGTGGTGAGTGAAAATTATCTTAAATTTTAACTTCAATGACTTTTTTAAACACTTTTTTATAGTGATACTTTCTTCAATTTTGAAAGATTGCTCAACAAAAGGATGACAAACTTGTAGTTTGAAGCAAACCTTTCATCTTAGACGTCAGACTTTGGTTGTTTCTTACTTCTCCTAAGTATGAACTCAATATCCATTTATAGATTTATACTCAATATCCATTTATACATTTAAATTGTATGTGTAATCTTGTCTAAATATTGCCATTTGTGACTGTACACTTCTCAGCAACGCACCAAAATGCTCATTTTTATTTTTTTAGGATTATTTTTTTGATTATGAGACATTATATCATGTGAGTTCTGTTCATTCTAGCTGCTGCCAGAGGTCAGTGTGGAAAGTAGGTGGTTGTCAGTCAGAGTGGTTGTGTTTTTGAGAATCAGTGTGTAGTAGAGTGTGAAGACAACTGTTTTTACGACACCGACAGACAACCTCATCACAGTTGCTTGTGCTTTAATGTGCGAGCAAAAAGCAGCTCACACAAATTCAGCAGCGATGCCGGACATTGGCTAGTTTTCTCACCATTCTGGAAGCTGCCCCACCAGAGATGTTCGACCCTGCAGTTGGTCCATTCTAAATCAATTCCAAAGCAGAACAACTTTGGTTCTGCCTGTTAAAGGCGAATAACCTTGTGTGTCCTCAGGATTATGCGACGTATCGTTTAACCGCTGACATATAAATATTTGGTCACTGTGGGGCGCTGCTGAGCTGTTATGTTGTAGATGTTGATGAGTTAAGTGAAGAAGTCATCAACCAACTTCCTGTCTTCCGGTTTTGCAAGATAATGTGTCTGTATCTTCAATAAACACGTCATGCCTGACTAAGATAAAATCTCTATCCATCATATCTCTCCTGAACGCATCATGCTGTGACAAATATAGACGAAGTAAAACTCAACACTGCCATTCAACCAACTTAGCCGTCATGAGTTATGAGAAGCCGGGTGAGATGTGGAGGCTGATGTAGAGCTGTAGAGCTATAGTGAGTACTGTGAAGGGGTATAAAGCATTAGAAAAGCTCAGTGGCTCTTGTTATAGCTAGGTATTTATACTCCTGTCTGTGTTAGACGATCATTACCAGTTTTAAACAATGGCAGTAATGTACAACACTGTGATGTAGGCACAATATTCCATAGGTTATCCTCAACTGATGTGTGTGTGTGTGTGACACCTGCTCTACTCTCCACTGATGGTCCTGTTCAGTCTCTCTCCGCTCTGTCATGCATCGATCTGGGGTGAAGAGCATGCTCTTAATTGTGGGGCTGTGGTCCATCGTCTATGTGATTGTACACATTCAACGTTTCCTCGGTGTCAGAACCGGCTGTGAGATCCACTGTTTTCCCTGCTGTTCAAGTCGAGTTCCCTCCACCTACATCACTTCTGGTTCGGCAGGTTTTCGAGTTGCACAAGTATCATTTTCTCACAAAAATGACTCCAAAACTTCAAGTATAAATGATCATTCTAAGTACAATTAATGAAAAAAAAATTTGTTCCTGAGGTATGTATCTGTTTTTTTCTTTTATTTAAGGTGGACTCTAAGCTGGAATATACCCTTTGGGCTGTCCTAGCAGTCACCGAACGAGAGGGAGGAGCCCCCTGGACCAGTGGGTCAGTCACAGGACATAAACCAGTCCACTACTCTACACAGTAAAATTCTAGAGCTTTTAGAGTCCAAACTGAAACTTGAAAAATGACATGAATCACAACGTATCAAACATTTTTAGTGTACACATTAAAATGAGCCATGAAAAGTTGCCAAGGAGAAAGTCCAAACCAGCCTCGTCTTTCTTTCCTCCCGTCTCCCTCAAGTTTACCTCCACTGAACAACACATCTACTTTTTCCACCTACGTTGCCAGGCAACAGACAGGAAGAGCATCACTGAAACGACAGAGCCATGAAAAGAATAAAGAAGCAGTGTTCTATAACATCCATGTCCTGATGACACTTGGAGCATTTTGTTACATAAGCATTGCCTTGTTATCAACCCGACTGATTCCACCCTGAGCAAGGTGTCTTGGAAGAAAACAACAACCCGTACTGTTTTTGTTGTTTGACAATAACGTCAGAATTTAGATTTAAAACTAGACATATATAATAAAGGGTGTAGAAAATAACATATCTCTGGATGTGCACATTTGTGGAGGCTGTAATGTCAACTGTGTTTGCTTGTTAAAGATAAAGAGACTTTTTATTTATCCCACGCTGGGGAAATTAACGTGTTACATGAGTAGCCCTGGTGTACATGTTGGGGTTACATAAAGGAAGAATCAAAAAAGGAACAGGCAAATAAATGATCCCAGTTAGATCCCAGTTCAGGGGGTCGGGAACAACAGAACAGTGGCTGACCTAGGAGGTCAAAATAAGCAACAACAAAAAAAATGTATTCCCTAAAAAAACAAACAAAACCAATAAAATGATTGCACAAAGGGGGTTTCTAACAATGGGTTGATGAAAGGAACTAGAGAAGCCTATCACTGGGGTGAACTCAGGCCAGAACAACGAACCAAACAGCCCACCTTCATTAACCCACCCAAAGATTGTCAAACGGGGAGAGATGTCTTACTCATCGGTAGAAGCAGAAAACAAATACAGTATCTCCAATAACGGAACAAGCTCTCACTCTGACACCACAAAAAATATCTAAAGACTCCTAATACAAAATACATTACACATATTTAATTGTTATATTGTTAATGACATTAATTACATATGAGGAGAGGAGACGAGAGGAGGGGAGGAGAGGAAAGCAGAGGAGGGGAGGGGAAAATGAGAGGAGAGGAGAGGAGAGGAGAGGAGAGGAGAGGAGAGGAGAGGAGAGGAGAGGAGAGGAGAGGAGAGGAGAGCAGAGGAGAGGAGAGCAGAGGAGAGGAGAGGAGGCTTATGTGGTTGGCCACATAAGCTGGTCCGGCCATAAATGCCAGATCTTCTGCTTCTTACATGTTTCAGAGGCTTTAGGTAGGGTTTGTTTGGTCATTCTCCTGCAGTGATGTACCATAAGCACTGGAAAAGGGGTATCAGCCTTCTGCTTAAGAACAAAAAAAGGGGAGTTAACCCAAAACAATGGCACATGGGAAGGAGCTGAAGGAGACTCACACTGGGGGAATTATACATTTTTGTATTGAAATTAATTCTGATAGCCTCCTCAGCCTCCCACAGCCACCACAACCTTTGAGGTTGGGAATGTCCAACCCATTAGACATAAAGTTGCCAGTCCTGTCCCACAACCGGCCGGTAACCTGCTTCAGCACACTATGGAAGCACCTGTCACTTGTCCGAGTAGGTTCTCATTCACCCAGGTCATCACAGGCCATCCTGTCAGTTGGAACTGTTCAAGGTCAACAGGAATCTGACAGGCCTCATACAGAACTCAATGGGCCAGTGGAAAACCAGTAACCCTAACCCAAACCCAAACCCTAAGCCTGCAGCTGCTCTGTATGGGTCTGAACCCTCTCAGCCTTACAAAAACTCCCTATGGCTGATGGCCCCTTCCCTACCTTTCCATCCTTTCTAATCTATACTTTAATCACTGCTCTCAACATATTATGTTTAAAAGCTGCGAAATGCTTTCAACTAATGTGAGTGAGGCCAGAAGGAAGACGGCTGCACCTGAGAGGAGGTGTGACTGAACGGTTTAATGGCTGCTGACCTGGAAGTCTGTCTCTTTTCCCTGCTGAGCAGCCAGGAGGCATGCCGCATGGCTTTTGCTTGCTTATGTTGAATTGCTGTTATTTATTTTTTTTGATTTACACTTAACACTTCATTCACTCAGGCACACTCCAGACCACGGACAGCCGACATGCTCATTGTTATTTGGATGGAAATCTTTTCAGTTGGATAAATCACTGTTTTGAGTTGAGTAATGCGGGGACTCTCTGCTCCTGCTGCATACTTTGAGCCAGATTTTGTAAGCCTACCAACTGAAAAATGGGGCATCGTGAAGCAGAGATGCTTGGAGTAAAGGAGCGATAACGTTAAAATCTTCATCATTTGACAATAATGTTTTGAATCAGTCCGCTTCAGGCAGAATCAGCCTCTGCTGTATCATTTGCCCATCATTTATTACCTGTTCTGTGCTTGATTACATTTCCCTTGTGTTACCTCAGTTAGTGTTTATGTTACTCACCATTCCAATGTTCTGGTTGTTGGTTGGTTTGTTGTTGTTTTGTGTAATCTGTTCTCAATTTCTGTCTATATGCTGGTCACCATTTGGGTGTAACTTTGCTCCTTAAAAAGGGGCTTTTGATCCTTCTTTGACCAAGAGGAACAAATCCTAGGACTCACTCTTGTCTTTGGCTGGAATAGTCTTGAGCAGCTGTGGACAGCTAAGTTCTACAACTGTCTAAAGGGAGACAGTTGTTCTTACATGGGCGTTCTCAGGAAACCAGAAAACCCTGATGGATTCTGGCCTCCATAGGGTTGGTTTGCCCAATCCTGATTGAAAGAGTGCATCAGGCTTTGTATTTTTTCCACCTAGTTGATAACAGCTTGAGGAGGATTCAAATATCCTTCCAGGATTGGAATCCTCCCCAAGTATCTCCTTCAAGGCCAGCTTTACCACCAGCAGCTCCCAGCGCTCACCTCAAACCATTAATACAAAAGTGTCAATGGATTAGATGTTAACAAATCCTAGTTGTTGAGTGATCAGTTCCGGGAGTTTTGCTGGGATGTTGCGCGCTGCAGCAACATCAACAACGTGCTGCAGCGTGCAGATACGTACACAAGTCTGCAACGGCACAAAACGATGTCCCTAATGTGAAAGCAAACCGGCAGGGTCTGCTTGGTGCTGTAAGTGTCAGGTTGTGTGTGCTGTCTGGGTGCATGCTAGCATGGCTGCCCAGCTCCCTCTGGTCCGCGCGATTCACTAATGTGGCCTCTCGTCATGCACATAAAATGAATCCACCAGACTCTGAGCTCCTCTTTTTCCTTCTTCTGCTTTCTATATTTCGCATTATCTCCTCCTCAGGCGTCACCTCCCTCACTCCCTTTCCTGCCTCCCGCATCTCCTGCTGCTTCTGTCCTTTTTCACTGTGCGTGGATAAAATGGGCTCTCTGGAGAATATTCAGTATGCCAGAGTACTGACTTGCATACCCACATGACTTTGTTCTCTCTCCCGCTCTCTCTCTCTCTCTCTCTCTCTCTCTCTCTCTCTCTCTCTCTCTCTCTCTCTCTCTCTCCCTCTGACCACTGAGAGATGATTTGCGGGTTGGTTGCATTACCGCAGTTTGACTAGTTGCTGCCGCTGCCGCCTGCATCGTGACCACTAATCCACCTCAGACACAGCGCACAGTGTAACTGGACAAATGTAGATAGATGGAGCTGGAAGGAGAAGTGGAACTACTGAGATAGACAACGTGCACAGTTGGCACCCTGACAGTTCAGAGGGTGCAGTTGGGTTAGCAAAAGAACATGTGATTTTGCTTTAAATATGGAAACTACCAGGAAAAATACCAAAAATATGGACAAGCCTGCTTTAAAGAGCATGAAAAGGTGCTGACAGAGATGAGGAAATCAACCTGTGAAAAGCTGAAATCTTCTTCTTTATCCAGAATTTTAATCGGTCAGTAAAACTCCAGTCTCGGCGATATTTAAATAAAACTCATCACAAATGTTAAATTAACTTTTTGTTAAGCAGTAGCTGAGGAATACGGTCACTCAGTCACGCCGAGGAGCAAACGATAGTCTTCAATCAACTTAAAGTTCTTGGACAATGGAGGGAATCAGAATATCAAGAGAAAGTGAATCTGCGGACTGCAGAAGGAAAGACCCCCCAGCCAGGACCCAACACAGACCTTTCTGCTATAACGCAATGCTTCCCATCAGTTATATTGGTTGTGAAGGAGAAAAAAAGAGGTCAGGCACAACATCGTGGTCTGGTCTGATGAGTCTGGGCTGAAGAAGGCAGGCCAATGGTGCAGAGTGTGATGCTTTGGCAACATCCTTCCAGGAAACCGGCTCCTGCCCTCCACGTTAATGATTCTTTGACACTTACCATCCATCTAAATGTTGTTGTAGACCAGGGAAATAATATTTCCTGATGACTGTGGCCTCTTGCAGCAGGACAGCAGGCCCTGCCCCTGGTTCTGGGATGGTTTGAGGAGCAGAACAACTAGTTTGAGGTGTTGACTTGGCCCTAAAATCCCCCAGATCTCAATTAATTCTGTGTGGAGCCTGTGTGAAAGGCCCACCCATGGAGACCTCACCTCACAACGTACAGAATTTAAACGACTGCAAGGAACCTACAAAACATTGCCAAGATCAGGAGCATCCTGTCTCAGAGTGACGTAGCATTCTCTGGTCCCCCCCGAAATCTGACCGGTGATGACATGTTCAGCCGCATGCCATTGTTCCGTCGCTGGTTGTCATGGTGGCGTCCAGACAATAACGTGGCCTTCACGGATAATTGGGAGACATTTTGGTGAAAACCTGGCCTTATTAGCAGAGACCGTATCCATCCCACCCGTAGTGTTGCAGCTCTTATTTCTACCAATATGGCAAAGTTTATTGGACAACCAACCCTCTGACAACCGAGGGTCGAGACCAGGAGGCAGGGCCGCTGTCCTACATGCTTCTCTGCTGCTTCCGTAGGACGGCCACCCTCCAATAAAAATAATGGGATTAAAAACGCTAATAGTAACACAAAGTATAATAATACAATAGAAGTGGTGTCAGTACCTCATCCTCCCACAGTCCATCTAGTAAATAAACTAAGAGGTGTTAATAAAAATAACCTTAGAAAAATGCACACCAGTAAATACTCAGAAACAACAAATAGAACAGGGAGATGTGGTTTGTTGAATATACAATCTCTTTGCTCTGAATCTCTTCTACTTCATGATTTAATAACAGATCATCTGTCTGATATTTTTTGTTTTGGTTGTGGGATGAAGAGTATGTTAGTTTAAATGAAGCAACTCTGTCAAGTCAAATTACCGTATTTTCCGCACTATGAGGCGCACCGGATTGTAAGGCGCACCTTCAAAAAATTGCCGATTTTGAAGCTTTTTTCATATATAAGGCGCACCGCACTATAAGGCGCATAGAATAGAAGCTACTGTAGTGGCTGCGGTTGTGTTATGCATCCACTAGATGAAGCTGTGCTAAAGGAAATGTCAACAAAACAGTTAGCTAAGTCAGTCAGTCAAACTTTATTACCGGTAATAGAATACAAACCAGCGT
>BJFM01001351.1:0-15050 GCA_016586285.1 Arothron firmamentum
AAAGCTAACCAGAAACAAGGAGATGATGAAGTCCTGACCTGAGGGCCAGGAAGCCCCGCGATTCCTCGTGGTCCTGGTTGACCCCTGACCCCTCTGGAACCCTGCAGAGACACCATGAGTCCATCAACATCTGACCCGTGTCCCCCGTCTCAGTGACGTCATCACTCACCAATGGACCTGAAGCTCCAGGGAGGCCCGGGGGTCCTGCATCTCCTGGCTGCCCAGGCACACCCTGACGGAACACACACACACACACACACACAGAGTTAATGGCGTTAATAGGGTATAGAGCAATGCTAAAATGCTAACATCGTTTAGTTTCTACCTTTTCACCTGGTGGTCCTCTTCTTCCATCTGGACCCTGGACATGAGAAAACAAAAATTGCTTTGGAGGACTGGTTTACAGCTGAGGACATTGTCCCCCTCAGAGGACATTGTCCCCCTCAGGTCAACTGTCCCCTCAGAGGATATTGTCCCCCTCAGGTCAGCTGTCCCCCTCAGAGGTCAGTTGTCCCCACCTACCCATGACCTCTACGTCCTCCTTCATACTCCCTGTCCTCTCTGACTGCGTCCACGTCTGTCCTCCTCTGGACTTCCTGTCCAGCAGGTCCCTCCTCAGCACCAAAGACTCACCATGTGAGTCAGAGCCTCCCAGTTTCCATGCTAACACGTTAGCCTGTCTGACTTTATTAAAGCTTTATTGTCCTCTCTCTGGTTGACGGGACAGGAGTGTCTCACCGGTTCTCCGACGACGCCGCTCTCCCCCGGCAGGCCGTCCACTCCGGGTTGTCCCTGGTGAGTTAACCACGTTAGAACTGAAGCTCGGCAGAAACCGGCCTTCAGCTTTTGCTTCTTACCGGCAAACCTGGATTACCGGCCTCTCCCTTGGGTCCAGGAAGCGTGTTGCGAGCGCCAGGTTCTCCCTGTCGGAGAAGACAGCGTCCAGGTTTAGGGTCTCTACCGGTCCTGCAGGTTCCTGGAACCTCAGCCAGGAGCCGGAATCAGCCCAGACCAGTAGGCCTGGACTGGGACCAGTGGGAGGCTAACCAGCATTCATAAACATGGCTACTGTCATGCTAGCTAGCAGGGTTAGCTTCAGTTGACTGATTAGCACCAGCTGTGAAGTTTGAAGTCAACATTGAAAACGTACCGGATCTCCTCTGAGTCCTCGCTGTCCTTTGAGCCCCGCCTCTCCTCGGATACCTGGGATACCCTGACGACGACAGTTTGACCTGTTACTCACACAGCCGGGGGTCAGAGGTCAACAGCCTCAAGGCTTCTGTTTGTACCGGGTTTCCGGCGTGTCCTCGCCCCCCGCGGCTTCCATCATTTCCTACGTCTCCCTGAAGACAAACAATCGTCTCGTTTCTCGATCTGATTAGGCGGTAACCATGGCGACCGGGTAAACATGGCTTCCTGTAATTTGCGGTTCCGGTACCTGTTCTCCATCAATGCCGTTCAGCCCGTCTTCTCCGTCCTCACCCTGAAACGGCGGTACGAAAAGAGAGTCAGAGGACATGTCCACCGTCCCCGCAGGACGCAGGTCACATGATGACTTCACCGCCTGGTTGGCCGGACTCACTCACCCTGTTTCCACGGAGACCGCGGGTACCCTGGAGAGAGAACAAACCGCTGTGAGCGAGCCTGTCTAGCTAAGCGCTAGCATAGCGATAGCAGCGCGTCATACCGCCACTCCTCTGGGACCAGAACAGCCCTGGACTCCCTGAGGTCCGCTCGGTCCGGGACGCCCGCGCTCGCCCTGCAAGCACAAAAGAGGTGAGTCCAGCAGAGGGCGACGGCGCTGCAGCGGAGCCGGGTACTCACGGCCACGCCCTCCTCCCCCGGGAACCCTGGGTAACCCTTCTGTCCCGCCACTCCCTGTGGAGGACACGGAGAATTCACAGACCGTCCACACGCTGCAGAGGCCCCGCCTCCGGGGGCGGAGCCTCAGCAGTCAGCAGTGTTGAAGGGCAGGTGTGGTGCAGGCACCTTTGACCCCAGCGACCCTCGGAGACCTCGGACGCCTTCGTGTCCTGAACATTTACACATGACCCCGCAGCACTCGCGGTCCGACACGGCGTCCTGCAGGCAGAGGAGAGACCAGCTGGAGGCGGAGCTTTGACCAGGAGAACCAACGTTTGTCTGAGGGGTCTGGGTCAGGCTCTGGGTCTGGGTTGGGTTCTGGGTCTGGTTCTGGTTTCTGGGTTCTGGGTCTAGTTTTGGGTCTGGGTCTCGTTCTGGGTTGGGGTGTGGTTTCTGGGTCTGGGTCAGGGTCTGAGTCTGGTTTCTGGATCTGGTTCTGGGTCTGAGTCTAGGTCTGGTTCTGGGTCTGGTTTCTGGGTCTGGTTCTGTTTTTGGTCAGGGTCTGGTTCTGGGTCTGGTTTCTGGGTCTGGTTCTGTTTTTGGTCAGGCTCTGGGTCTGGGTCAGGGTCTGGTTCTGGTTCGGGGTCGGGGTCTTGTTCTGGGTCTGGTCCTGGGTCTGGTTCTGGGTCGGGGTCAGGGTCTGGGTCTGGGTCAGGGTCTGGTTCTGGTTCTGGGTCTGAGTCAGGGTCTGGTTCTGGGTCAGGGTCTGGTTCTGGGTCTAGTTTTCTGGGTCTGGTTCTGGTTTCTGGGTCTGGTTCTGGGTGTGGCTCTGGTCCAGGTCCAGGTCCAGCTGGAAGCACACACTCACGATCTGCTTGAGGACGGTGCTGCCCACGCTCGCCATGCTGATGCTGAGAGGAACCTTGTAGCCGAAGCCCCGGCCGAACTCCACCATCTGCAGCTGGTCCAGACGTCTGGAGCCCTCCAGGGCCACCACCAGCAGCGCGCTGACCCCTGAGCAGCCCAAAGCACACCTTCAGCAGGCTCCACACACACACACACACACACACACACACACACACACACAGGTCCTACCAGACAGTCGCAGCAGCTCAGATTCCTGCTCCAGCTTCATGACGTCTTCATCCAGGCCGTCAGAGAAGATCACCAGAACCTGGCGGATGAAGACCGAGACATAAGCAACAAGGAGCCGCCACACCTAACCCTAACCCAGGACTGGACAGGTCCTGGTCCTCTCCAGCAGGACTGTGGGGCCCTTCCTCCGTGGGGGGTAGCGGGACTGACCTTCACACCAGCTCGGGACTGGCTGAACTTCTCCTGGAAGGACTTGAGCAGGGCGGTGTTGAAGAAGGTGGGCTCCAGCAGGGACGAGGTCATCACCTTCCGCACCACCTCGCCGTTGTAGGGCTCGAAGCTGAAATCGTACAGCGTGCTGCCGTCCTGGCGCACCACCCGGTAGCCGATGTTGGTCTGGACGGGCGTGGGGCCGGTGCAACACAGGCCGCTGACGGAGGACACGTAGTGGGCGATCTCTGGCAAGAAGGTCTGGAGGGCGGCGCGGCCGGAGACCAGCATCTCCCCAGGAGCACCCGACCTTTTGGAGATGTCAAAGCCCATGGCGATGTCGATGCTGCAGTCTGGAAGAGGACCAGTCCAGTTGGGCCAGCGCACACACACACACACACACACACACACACACACACACACACACACACACACACACACACACACACTCGGGTCCTCATAAGGGCTGCTACTCACCTGGACGGTCGGGGATGAGCTTGGACTCGCAGATGGTGTTCACCACCTTTTGCTGGATGTCTTTCAAGTTGCCAAAGTTCTTGACGGTGAAGACCCTGTCTGGGGTCCCGGCGATCTGCAGCAGCTCCAGGTCGTGGGCATTTCCGATCCCGATGGTGAAAACCTCCACCCCCATGAACCTGAGGAGCTGCGCGGCCTCCTCCACGTCGTCCTGGGACTCTCCGTCGGTGATCAGCACCAGGTTCTGGGAGACCCCTTCGGCTCTGCGACTTCCGTGGGACGCTTCGAAGTGCTGGCGGATGGCGTTGAGGGCCAGCCCGATGTTGGTGCCTCCGCCCAGCTGCTGCATCTTCCTGATCTCCTCGCTGATCTCTTGTTCGCTGAAGAACTGGTTGAGGTAGAACTCGTGCTGGAAATTGGTGCTGAACTGGGCCAGTCCCACGCGGACCAGGTCTTTGCTGATTTTGAAATTGTTGATGAGGTCGATGGTGAAGCTCTTCATGGTGGCGTAGTCCTCCCTCTGGATGCTGCCCGACTGGTCCAAGAGGAAGACCAGATCAGCCTTCTGCTTCTCACAGGCTGCCGGAAGAAGAGCAGATGTCCTCCGTCAGGAGCCAGGCTGGAGTTTAGGGACCCCTAAAGTAGACGGGCTGGTCCCAGCCGGAACAACTCAACAATCGTTACAAACAACACCACCCTTTAAAAGATCCCAGAGCAGAACCTTCCCAGGAACCGTGTAAAAGCCACCACTTAGCAGCAGAACCTTTGGGACAAGTGGACAACTGTACCGGGGCCTACAGGAGGCTCAGGGAAACTTCCCAAGGTGAACCGATCTTGGGCGTCTTACCTGGTTTGGTGGAGTTGCAGAGCACCTGGGTAATGTTCTTGTCGAGACTTTCCAGGGCGTCAAAGTTGTCAACATAGAAAACCTTGGACATGTCTCCTCCAGCCATGATTTCCAGCTGCGTCTTATTGGCTCCTTCCACGCCGATGCTGAAGACAGTGATCCCCTGGTCCTGCAGCGCTACCGAGGGTTGGACCAGCGAGTTGCGATCGGTCGCGTCTCCGTCTGTGATCACCATGAGGATCTGCGGCACCTGGAGGGCAGCCCGCCCGCCGTGCTCTTTGTCAAAGAACTGCAGGCTGTAGGACAAAGCCCTGCCGGTGTAGGTGTCCCCCAGAGGGGACTTGAGTGCCGTGATGGCTTGGAGGACGTCTCGCTTGCTCGAGTGCTGTTTGAGGGTGAAGATGGAGTTTGGACTGTTGGAGTAAAGGATGACCCCAAAGCGAGTCAGGTCAGCGCCGACCGTCGTCTGGTTCACCATCGACGCCATGAACTTCTGCATGCTCTGGAACTTCTTCAGCGTGATGCTGGTGGACCCGTCCACCAGGAAAATGATGTCAGCTTGTGCCGTCTTCTTACAGTCTGAAATTCAGGAAGATGGGATCAGAAATGGAGCAGAGACCATTGCCCCTGTCCTCCGCTGTCCCCCTACTGGCCTGTCCTGTCCTCTACTGGCCTGTCCTGTCCTCTACCATCCTGTCCTACTGGCCTGTCCTCTACTGGCCTGTCCGGTCCTCTACCATCCTGTCCCCCTACTGGCCTGTCCTGTCCTCTAACATCCTGTCCTACTGGCCTGTCCTCTCCTGTCCTATCCTGTCCTCTCTCATCCTCCCCTCTCCTGCCCTGTCCTCTACTGGCCTGTCCTGTCCTCTACCATCCTGTCCTCTACCGTCTTGCCCTGTCCTCTCCTGTCCTCTACTGGCCTGTCCTGTCCCCTCTGGTCCTGGTTGTCTAACAGCTGAGTGAGCTGGTCACCTCGCTCTGGATCACACAGCTCCATGGTCATCTGCTTCTCCAGGTCCTTCAGGGCATCAAAGTCCCGTCCCGCATACATCCGGTTGGGGTCCCCGCTGATCTCCAGCAGCTGGCTGGTGTTGGCGGCCACCACTCCGATGGCGTAGACGATCACCCCTTTGGCTCTCAGCGCCTCTGCGGGTTGCTTCACATCATCCTGGGACTCACCGTCTGTCACCACCACCAACCTCTGCTTCAGGTTGGGACGTCCTCCGTTCTGGGCGTCAAAGTAGGGAGAGACCACGGCGATGGCCTCGCCCGTGTGGGTCCCCCCACCGATCTGCTGCATGGCATCGATGGCTGTGGACAGCTGGTCCTTGCTGTAGTACTGGGTGAGGGGGAACACCAGCCTGTGTTCAGTGCTGTACTGCAGGACACCAACGTGGACCTGGTCCTTGCCGATGTTGGACTTTTGGATGAGCGACTTCATGAAGTCCTTCATTTTCTGGTAGTCCTCTGGATAGATGCTCCCCGAGCTGTCAATCAGGAAAATCAGGTCTCCTGGCATGTCTTTGCACACTGTGGACACAACAGACAGGTCAGAACCATCCAACTCCACCCAGAACTTCCATACAACAGCTGCAGTGACATCAAAGCATCACGATAGATGGGCCACTTTGATGTTTTTTGGGCCGTCAACATGGATGTGTTCAGACTTTAGCACTCAGTTTCTGGGAAAGTTGCTTTGTTTTGTAACATGTGTGCAGCCCTGCAGAGGAACCCTGAAAGAACCTTGAAAGAACCTTGAAGGAACCCTGAAAGAACCCTGAAAGACCCTTGAAGAAACCCTGAAAGAACCTTGAAGGAACCCTGAGAACAGCAAAGGAGGAAGTGCGACTAAGAGCCCAACCCTTTGCTAAAGGGTTGGGCTACTCAGGGATGTCAAACCGGTTCCACAAAGGGCCGTGTGGCTGCAGGTTTTGGTACCAACCAAGCAGCAGCACACCAGACTGAAGTCATTTAATCAACTGAGCCCATTCTTCAGACAGCTGATTGGTCAAACTGTGTGTGCTTGACTTCCGGATCAAAGCAGCAGCAATGCTGAAGGTTCTGGCTGAGGGTTTGTGCAGTCACAGCTGGGCCAGCGCCTGTTTGGCTGCACTGACTCACAGGAAGTGCTGTTTGAGACAGGAACCACAGGAGGTCCTGCAGCTCTTACCGTCTTGAGAGCAGATGTCTGTGATGATTTCATCCTTGATGGGCTTCAGAGCATCGAAATTGTTGACAAAGAATCTTCTCTGAGGATCTCCAGAGATCTCCAGCAGCTCCTTTTCATCCGCGCTCTTCACGCCGATGGCGTAGACCACCACGCCCTGCTGTCGCAGCTTGTCTGCAGGAGCCTTGACCTTGTCGGTGGACTTTCCGTCGGTGATGACCACCAGGTACTCTTTGACTTTGTGCCCCCTGGTGGCCAGCGCGCGCTCGAACTGAGGACTCATGAACGCCAGGGCTTTCCCCGTCTCCGTTCCTCCTCCGACCTGCTGGATGTTGATGATGGCGTCCTCCACCGACTTCACGTCCGAGTAGGTTTGCAAATCGAATTCTAACGTTGGCGAGTCGGCAAACTTCACCACCCCGATACGGACGTGGTCTGGCCCCACCCGGAAGGTGTGGAGGAACTCGATGATGAACTTCTTCATGTCCTGGAAGTCGGCGGGGTAGATACTTCCTGACTGATCGATCAGGAAGAAGATATCTGCTTCATCCGTCTGAAGGCAGCCTGAAAAATACCATGAGACGGATGTCACCAGGGTTGCTCAACGGGACGTCCTCCATGTGCGCAAGCGCATACGCACCCTCTTTGATGTTAGCTCTCCTGGTGTTGACCGAGAAGGCTTGGTGGATGACGTTCTGGCACAGGATCCGCTGCAGGCTTGATTCCAGCGTCTTCAGCTTGGAGAAACTGTCCACGATGAAGGTGTGCTTGTTGGTGGGATAAGAAGCGATCTCCTTCAGCTGGGCCTCGTCGGCATCTTTGACGCCCACCGCGTAAACGGTGACCCCGGCCCGACGGAGGTCGGCCGCCGGGTTGGTAACGTTGTCCTGGGATTTGCCGTCCGTGATCACCACGGCCACCTGCTGGACACCCAGAGCTTTCCTGCTTCCCTTCTCCTTGACAAAGACCTTCTGCAGGGTGAAGTCCAGAGCAGCTCCGGTCTTGGTGCCGCCTCCAGTGTAGGGCAAAATCTTGATGAAATCAAGCAGCTCGCTCTTCTCTGTGAAGGTGTTGAGGAAGACCTCTGCTGTCGGCTCAGTGTGGTACATCACGATGCCCACTCGGACCCTGTTGGAACTGACCTGCAGACCGCTGACAAGCGAGTGCAGGAAGGTACGCACCAGCTGAAAGTTGGAGCTCCCGATGCTCCCGGATTCATCAATGATGAAGACCACGTCCGCGATGTTAGCGGCTTTGCAATCTGGAAATAAATAACAGAGGTAAAATGAGACAAGCTCTGGTTGGAGGGGCCTCAAGTTCATATTCAGGGTCCCCACGCAGTCCCAACGTGGTCCCAACGTGGTCCCATGTGGTCCCAACGTGGGCCCAATGTGGTCCCAACGTGGTCCCATGTGGTCCCAACGTGGGCCCAATGTGGTCCTTATGGGGTCCCAACGTGGGCCCACGTGGTCCCATCGCGGTCACCACGCGGTCCCATCGTGGTCTCTGGTTCAGAGCAGCAGAAACATCTCACCGTCTGTCAAAGGCATCACCTCCTCTCGTTTCTCCAGGATGGTCTTCAGGTTGGGAGCGGCGTTGCTCACGGTTGAATATGAGTAGGATCGGGTAGCGAGGACACCCAGGTCCTTGATGGTAGCACCGGCGCTGAAGCTGACCATGATTATTCCCGCTGACTGGAGCAGACGGGCCTCCTTATAAACGGGATCGTCGGAGTCCTTCCCGGTCACCACCACCAGGTACTGGCGGAAGCTCTGGTCGCTCCTGCTTCCGGCCTCGGCTGTGAAAAGGTTCTTGTAGGCATACCGCAGGGCGCTGCCCAGGTTGCGGGCCTCGTTGGCTGGGAGCTTGCGGTGGCGGAAACGCTTGATGGCGTTCTGGACGTCCTCTCTGGTTTGGTGATCTTTGAACAGGAATTCCACCTTGATGTCCTGGCCGTACTGGGCCAGACCCAGGCGATAGGTGGAGGCGCTGAAGCTGATTTGGTTGACCAGTCTGGTGAGGAAGATCCGGACCTGCTGGAACTCGGCGGTGGTCATGCCGCCGTCAACTAGGATGAAAATGTCCGCAAACTTCTCTTTCAAGGCTGAAAAAAAAAGCAAAAGAACAGAGAGAGGGGTTGAGGAGGTCTCGGGTCCCACGCTGGGATCCGGGACCCACATCAGGCTGCCGTTTATTCAGAATCATGATTCTTGAGAGTGTCGCCTGTCAGCAGCACATTCCCTCTGAGCATCACACGAGGCGAGCACGTGTTGCCTGGCTGGACGCTCTGGCTCCAGGACCCAAGGCTCATCCGGAGCAGCTGGAACCTTTTAGCCTCTAATGCAGAGCAGAGGACCAGGCAGTGCTGCGCTCTCATCTTTCTTTCTCAAGCCTGTTTTTCTAAAAGCTGAACATTAGTCACAGACTGAAGTTTGCAAATCAAAGTCGCTGCTGCACAGCGCTTAAATCAACTGCTTTTCTTCTTTCTGGATGCTGAACGGCACCACAATCTGAAGTATTTCCTGTAGCCGTCGCTCACGGACGCCGCCTCAGACTTGGACTCGACTGGTCCGGGAGCGCTGGCTCAGGAGGAGGCCGCGTTTCCTCGTTCGGGTCCAGAAATGCCACTGTGACTTCCTGCACTTTGATCTCAGAGTCCGCTGAAGGCGCCGTCTGTTCCTACTAAAGGCTAAAACCATTCAGGCTCTTTGGGCGCCATCGTTGACCTGCAACCTCTCTGACTTTGGAACCACGATTGGTAGAAGGATGACCTGCTAACCACGACCGCTACGGCGGGACAGCCTGTGATCACTGTCCGAAATGATTTAGCCCAACTTAACCCAACCCAACCCACCACACCCAACCCACCCCCGCTGCCCGTAAATCCGTCAGACAGGCGTTGACGCCTTCCTCGCCCTACCTTGGCCCTGGTTGTCCATGGACACACACATGGTTTGCAGGAGTCCCTCCGTCAGCCTCTGCAGAGCCTGGAAACTATCGATGGTGAACCTGAAGCGCTTTGACGGCCGGTTGGCGATGGACTCCAGCTCCTTCTGGTTGGCGTCCCCCACCCCGATGGCAAACACAATGACCCCGTGTTTCCTCAGCTCCCGCGCCGGGACCACCACATCGTCGGTGGAATCTCCATCCGTGATGACCACGGCGATCTGGGGCACCCGCTGGTCGGCCCGACTGCCCGCCTCTTTGGTGAAGTACTGCGTGCGCAGGAAGTCGATGGCCTTTCCCGTTTCTGTGCCACCGGTTCGGTAAGGAAACGAGTCCAAGGCAGCCAGCAGCGCCGTCTTCTCCAGGTGTTCCTTCAGCAGGAACTCCTGGTGAGGCTCGTTGCTGTACTGAGCCAGGCCGATCCGGACCTTGTCGGGGCCGACCTCGAGGCCCGAGGCCAGGCTGCGCAGAAACAGCCGCACTTCCTGAAAGTTGCTCGGGCCGATGCTGGAGGAGCCATCCACCAGGAAGACGATGTCGGCTACGGTGGCCCTGGTGCACTCTGGACAGGAAGGAGAAAGAAAGGTCACCGCGCCGCCCACGCACACGTGTCCCGCTAACGCAGCTAACACAGCTAACACAGCTAACACACAGCTGCAGAAGTGATTTGCCAGTGTGGGTGTGGCCGCGGCGCTGAAGGCTCGCTGATGTAGACGCTGATGTACAGAAACATGTTTTTAATATTCGCTTGGACCAGAACATCTCAGATGCTTCCAGGTTCTCGTGTCCGGTTGATGGAAACTCGGCGCCCCCCCCCCCACACGTCTGTGGTCACATGGGTCCTGTCAGCAGAGCCTTTGATGTTCTGGCCAACAGTGAAGTTCTGATGATGAAGATCCAGCGAGGATGAGGAGGAAGGTCAGCGGTTCTGGTTCTGGTTGAGCTCAAAGCCCCAGCTGGCGTCTTTAATCAAAGCAGAGTTCTGGACACAGACGTCTGCCGTGTTTACGATGAGAAGCAAACATCTATACTGTAGGTCTGTGAGTGTGTGTGTGTGTGTGTGTGTGTGAGTGAGTGAGTGAGTGAGTGTTTACATGCACTTCTAGCTTGTTAGGTTTTGCTGCTGGCAGTGATGTCATGATGAAAGGAGGCTGTGCTGTATGCAGGAAGTGAAGTCACGGCAACATAATCACACCCACCTGTCTGTTGAGTGGCGTTGCCGTAGAAACAGGCTGCCAGGATAAGGATGAGGAGGAGACTCCTCCTTCCCTCCATGTTCTCAGGTTTCTGTCTTCCTGTAACAGAGTGGAAGTGGACCATAAATGTGGATCTGGTTCCCATCTGGGGGCCTCGGCGGGGGGACGGTGTTGGAGGGGGGACAGGACATACCAGCCTGGACTGAACTTCACAGAGATATGGATTTTCCCAAGAAGAAAAACACATCTGGACCAATTTAAAATCACTCCGACATGCTTGAGGCTAGTTAGCGTCTTGCTGAGCACAGACCTTCACGTGCTGGAGGCTAGTTAGCATGCTAACCCGGACGGACAGCGAGGGCTTTTAAGGACCTGATAGTCGGAGAAATAAAAACCCTCATCTGGATTTGATCTTAAACTGATAGAAGAAAAATGCTCTTTTGGTTTGCTTCCAAACGCTGACATAGAATAAAAGCTGAGAACCACTTTTTCAGAGCTTAAACATTGTGACTGTTTCCTTATGTTGGAGTTTAATCAGACACTGATTCTGATGTTGAGAAAAGAGGACAGAAACCAGTCAGTCACACGTCTGAACGGCCGTTGGCCTCCAGGTGGCAGCGGACCAGGAGTCCCAGCAACGCAACCCAACGTTGTAAACCAGAGTTAGCGTGGAAAACTCACTGGCTGCAGCCTCAGGCGTCCATAAATCAGCCCCCCCACCCCCACTGCAGCGGGTGTCAGGTAGCATTAGCATCCAGCTAACTGAAGCTTCTCTTTGATCATGGGGATGACCTTTCTAAAGGTTCAGGCTGGCCGGCGTGCTGCCTTCAAGTGCCGGCAGTAATCCTGGAAAATGCTGGATTTGCACCATCAGCCTGACAGTGAGGAAGGCCTCAGGGGCCAACTGGAGCCAGGCTGGGGGCTGGGACGGAGGGAAGCCTTCCAGCTTTGCTGGGACACGCCCACACTGGGAGCAATGACTCAGTGGAGATGTGGAAGGTCAATCATCACGTCAGAGGTTCCCCCAACCCTCCAGGCTCCTCACGGCGGCCCTTCAAACCCGCTGGAGGCTCAGGTTCCAGATCCATCAGGTCTTCTGGCCTCCAGCAGGACCAGAGCAGGCTCCTGAGCGGAAACGGAGAAGCTCCGCCACCATCTTTGGGCCGTGTTTGGAAAGTTCTCCTGGAAGATTAACTGATCTGGGCTCCTTTAAGGTGCACACACACACACACACACACACACACACACACACACACACACACACACACACACACACACACACACACACACGTGTGTATCACCAGCCAAGTGCTGGAGGCGCAGCTGCAGGGAGAAGGTCCTCCGCAGCTCCTCCATCATCTGTAAACACCAGCGCACAAACGCCAAAGCAGAATGTAATTATTTAGACGGCGGCGGCGTGTTGCTGGGCCGTCCAGGCTCCGTGTTTACACCAGCGGGCCCCCAGAAGCCGCCTGAAGCCTGGAGGCCCCTGAGGAACTGCTGGGGAAGGCCCACCCTTCACCAGCGGCGCAACCAGCACGAGCGCAGCAGCAACGTGCAGAGGTCAAAGGGTCCACCCATCAGGGCCGACCTTCAACCACGGGCACCTGGGGGCGTGTCCAGGGGGCGTGTCCAGGAGCTAAGGTCCCGCCTCGGGGCTCCAGAAGCAGAGACGCATCCCCCCTGCACGACTAACCTTTGGCTAACGCTAGCATTGGAGCGTGTGCACGCCCTCGTTAGCGCTTCCCGTCACTGGAGGGACAGGAAGAACCTCATTGGTTGGATCAGCAGAGGAGCGCGGCGAGCACGCGCACACGCGTGTGCATGTGTGCAGCTGGATCAGAGAAGCTTGCGTGGATGGAAGCGTGCATGAGCCCAGGGGGCGGGTGCCCTTTGACCTGCTGGCTTAGCTCCGCCCACCGCCTCAGCAGCAGTTTGAAACGTTTCTAAATGCTGGAGAAGTTTTGCAGACTGAGGAGGAACGTTAGCAAATAAACAAGCAGCCTGAATTATCGGCAGGAAATGCCTCATCACGACCTTCTGGATGGACCACAGCTAATTACGCTGGAACGGATCCTGGAGCCAAATCAGCTAATCAGAGCTCAGGAAGTGAGCCGACAACTGACCTGAGGTCAGTGAGCAGAGGAGGAGTTTGGATTCAGCCTCAACCAGGTGAGCTAACCAGGTGAGTTAATGAGGTGATGTCAGGCTGGTTCCCAACACAGAGGAAGACAGAAGGCAGGAAACATCAGAGCCCCCAGAACCTGCAGAGGGTCCTGACGGGTCCTGACGGTTCTAACGGGTTCTGGTCTGGTTCTACAGAAACTGAACCAACATTGAAGCTAAACTGAGCAGGAAAGTTTTTAGCCTGTCAGCTGCTCTGTTATTACATACTGTGTGTGTGTGTGTGTGTGTGTGCACGTGCATGAGTGCATGTGACCACATATGTGTGGAATGTATGCAGCCTTCAGCTAAAGCCTTCCATCTGATAACCTTTGACCTGAGCATCGTTCCTCCTCTGAGTTGGTCGGATTCTGACGGAGCTGATGTCATCGTTAAAAACCGACTTCAGTTAGCCTCAGCTGACATTAGCTCCAGCTGACGTTAGCCTCGGCTGGCGTTAGCCTGGGCTGACGTTAGCCTCGGCTGGTGTTAGCCTCGGCTGGTGTTAGCCTCGGCTGGTGTTAGCCTGGGCAGACGTTAGCCTCGGCTGGTGTTAGCCTCGGCTGGCGTTAGCCTGGGCTAGGCGTTTGGATTCCTCCTGGTTTTGCTGGTGCATCTTCACAGAATCGGTCAGAAGCCTCACGAACTTTCAGACGCTACGCTAACGGCGCCAGTGACGGTTTAAGGTGACGGACAATGAAAATCAAGCAAGGAAAGGAAAGCTTTGAAGAGGAGGAGGAGCAGGAGGAGGATGGAAGCTGCAGATGAAGATGTTGTAGATGCAGCAGCTCTGAAGGATCAGGTGGTTCTTCACGTCTGCGCCTGCGTGGAATGTGACTCCCCGGGCCAACGCCAGCTGGTACCAGGATCTTTCACCTCTGAGCCTCAGAAGATCAAAGCAAAAGGAGCCGGAGGAAAGGAACATTTGATGGAGACAGAAGATGGAAGGTGGAGGAGGTGGAGATGGCCCAGATGGGAGCAGCTCAGAGCAGCTCTCACGTTGAAATGCTTTCATTTCTTATCAAGTCTGAGTCACACTAACGGTTCGGACCCGGTCCCGTTTGCAGGTCTTTGAAGTTTATCTTAATCTCTGTCTGAAATGTGGATCAAAGTCATCGTTTCAAAGAAACTTCAAACAACCTCAACCTGGAGAGCAGAAGATGATGAAGAGGAGGAAGGTTCACCACCCTCGAAACACTTTTACACCTCAGAACAGGCAAAATATCACACACACACACACACACACACACACACACACACACACACACAGAAACAGAGACACACACAGAAACAGAGACACACACAGACACACACACACTTACACACACTCACACACACTTACGGGCTGCTGTTCGGCGTCCTCACCCTCTGCACGCCAGCACACGACTCCCACAGCCATGTAGGGACGTGCAGATGTGCTGCTGCAGGCCCCGCCCCCAGAGCCAGAGCCCCGCCCACTCAGATCTGATTACTGCTCCATCAAAGACTGAAGAAACGAGAAGATTAACCCGTTAAACACACACACACACACACACACACAGACATACACACACACACAGAAACACACACACACACACAGAAACACACACACACAGACACACACAGACACACACACAGAAACACACACACACACACAGAAACACACACACACACAGAAACACACACACACAGAAAAACACACACACTCACATACGCACACACACACTCACACACACACACACAGACATACATACACACACACAGACATACACACACACACAGAGACATACACACACACACACACACAATCACACACACACACACACACAGAAACACACACACACACACACAGAAACACACACACACAGAAAAACACACACACTCACAGAAACACACACACACACAGACACACACAGACACACACAGACATACACACACACAGAAACACACACACACAGATACACACAGACATACACACACACAGAAACACACACACACACAGAAACACACACACACACAGAAACACACACACACACAGAAAAACACACACACACACACACAGACATACATTCACACACACAGACATACACACACACACACACACACAGACATACATTCACACACACAGACATACACACACACACACACACACACAGAGACATACACA
>BJFM01001352.1:39946-51461 GCA_016586285.1 Arothron firmamentum
TGTGTGTGCGTGTGTGTGAGAGAGAGAGAGAGGGTGAAAATTCTCTACAGCTGCCTGCACAAACGACAGTCAACGCTGTGATAGAGTGCACATGTCGTGGTCAAACCATATGTTCTACTAAACCCAAAGACCTCCCTAAAGTCAGTCAATATTTTCACCCAAATGTAGATAATTATGAAAAATAAATGATTAAACAGATGGCAGCAAACACAGAATACTCACTTTCTAAAGCCTTGGCTGAGACTGCTGCGGAAGTTCATGAGATCCACTGCAGGGAAAGAGGGGTCCGACACTGAGGGAGAGGAGGGAGAACCAGACAACCGTGATTGTTTTCAGCACCGAGCTTCCTATTAGTTCTTTTAATTTCCAGTGATTCAGCCCTGGAAGGGCAGCCATAAAGGATCTAAAGTCCTTTGGGGGTAAAAGGATCGAAGGATGCAGAAACAAGTGGTGGAAGTTTGAGACTAAACTGAGATGAAAGACAGGAAAAAATAAAAATCATCCATTATGTAACACTTTTCTCTGTCTTTGCTGCAAGCTGAGGCGCCTCTTGGACTCGCTTTTAACATATTCACGCAGAAGAATCTCTTAAAAGGCCTGATGAGCACTGAGGAGTAAATGGGCAAATGTATGGTGTGTGTGTGTGTGTGTGTGTGTGTGTGTGTGTGTGTGTGTGTGTGTGTGTGTGTGTGTGTGTGTGTGTGTGTGTGTGTGTGTGTGTGTGTGTGCACTTACAGCGGTCGTACAGCTCAGCCAGGTTAGTGACGGCCATCTTCCGAACCTCTGAAGCCACAAAGCCCTCAGACTCCAGAGAAACACCTGCGTTCTGAAAAGATCAGTTGTAAAAATGACAGCAAAAATTTCAGCTCACGCATTTAACAACAACACACACACCCCTACCACTACACACACCGTAAGGGCTTGCCGGGCTGCATCCGTGGAGGAGAAAACGGGGAGAATGTAGTTGTGGAAAGTATCAACATCGGCGGCCACTCCAAGCTCCTGCATGCCCTTCAACACCTCGAGCACACCTACAACACCGTAACAGACAACAGCTGGACTGGTTTATTTCAGTCTTTCAGGGATTGTTTGAAAAGCTGGATGGATGGATGGATGGATGGATAATCAGATGGATTATCATCTTTAGGATTTCATAAGGGCCTCTGCATGTGTCATTCCAGACGTTTAGAGAGTAAAATATAAGAAAAAGTTAAAGGTAAAACAGAACAAAAAGAATTTTTACATTTTAGAGGCTGGTAAAACAAAAAAAAAAGAAGGATGAAGGACTCAAGTACCACCTTTGGAAAACCACTGACTCAACCACAATCTATCCTCAAGAGCACAACATGAATACAAGTAGGACCATGAGAATAAGAAAAAAGAAAGTAGGAGCATAAAATTGGAAGAAAATAGGGGTTTATTGCATTTAGATAGATGCAGGTCTGTCCACTCTCACCCTGGAGCTGCGCAAGTAGATAAATGTGGGTGCAAAACTCCCTCAGCCCACCAGTGAGGCACAAGTACCCCACCTCCACTCACACTCCAACAACAAAATGCTAATGACTTGCTTTCTCTTCCACCTTGGACTTCAGGACACGTGTGCATAAACACGCACTCGGCCTGAAGTGGACTCTTGCACCATCACCCTGCTTTCCAGCGGACCCCTGAGGTCCTGCCCCAGGGAAGAAGGCCAAAACAGCCACATACATATGGAACAGCCACTCACACACTCTCAATGCGCCCGCGAGAGAGTGTGAGCATGTGTGCGAGTGTGTCTGGGCTCAGTTGGAGGAGGCAGCGCAGCACTTTGCATATGTCTGGAAGCGTGCCCACGTGGGCCCGAACGAGGGCCAACATGGGTGTATCTGCTCATTTTCAGTGTGTTGCCATGCAGTTTTAGGTGCAGCTATATGTGATATATGACTAAATGCAGCGTACCGATCCCTCCAGTTCCCACGTGGACTTTAACAAACAACGCTAAAGTGCTTCCAAGCATTGGGATACCTTAAAATGCTGTATTTACTCCCCACTCAGGTTCTGAAACACACAGATCTGAGCTTCTGGATCCTCCAGGGACGTATGCATTCACCTGGCAGTCTCTCTCTTTGGCTGAATAAAAGATGAGTCCTGGCTTTTATATGCCATTAAAGCCGGCTTCTGGTCGGACATTGTTCCAGGTGAGGCTACCTGAACCACTTCATCCATCCTTTCCCTCCATCCATATCACTCACTCATCGGCCCCTCTCACTATCCATCTACCCTGCTTTCAAGAAAAAGCAAACAGGCGATCTTCCTCTTTCTTCTCAATGGAGGATCCATCCATTCTGCCATCAACGCGTCCATTCTTACCCCTAATCGCTTTCATCCGGCCTTTTTTTATGAACGAAGAGAGGAAGGACCCGCTTCACTCCTGAATAATCCATAATCAATTTCAAAGAAAGCTAGGCAGACAGAAATGTGAATGGAGCGCTTGCGACATAAATGCATAAGCCTGTCCTCTTTCTCACATGCACTTTCCATTTTGTGCGCACAGGTTTTCACGATCAGCATTTTTGATTTGTCCAGCACGCCTCCGTTGAAGCCTCAGCATCACTCCAGACATAGTTGTGTAGTGCAAGCTGTAGCTTTACTGAAATTAAGCTAAATAAAAGTCAAACTACTGTTGTTGATAAAACTGTTTTGTGCATAACTGTGGGAAGGAGAAACACTGCACAGACTGACCATCTGCACAAAGCAAGACTATAGAAAAAGACATTAACACACTAAAAAATATAAACCTGCTGGATAAAGCGGCACCGAGTGAAAAGTGAGACAAAGTGAGACAAGTAGAAGCAGTTCAAGGTTGGTTCAGCATAAAGTCTGACACATCATCTGGGCAAGAAGTATCAAAGTAGTGAGTAAAGCGCGGCGGCGGTCACAAGATATCATCATCAGATTCATGTCTGCAGGTTAACTGTCACAGATGAGAAGTGAGGAGAAGAAAAGAGGGAAAGGAGAGTGGAGTGAACCAGTTCCTGTCAACCCCTCCCATCCTTGGACACGAGTACCTGTCACTTCTTCTTTGCTTTCATTTCCAACACCATCTGTCCCTCCACCTCTCTGACTATGACTGTACAGGTGGACTGTTTGCTGCAAGGCAACGACGGGCTGGTGTTTGAAAACAGGAACAGTTGGAGGCACAGAAGGTGAAATTTCACTCCCACCTGCTTTATTATTTTATTTCAAGGTATTTCTTGGAGTAAATAACCTATTTAACTCTGTCTGACCATTATAAGTGGTAGAATGCGCCTGAATAAGACCGTCCTGCGGTAGCTGATTTTATTCAGCCCAACACTGTTTAAATGTCAGGCTGCTTCACAGCATGAAAAGAGGTCATTTCCAAGAAAGACAACAAACCTTTGTGTCTTTTATCACCCAAAACACACAAGGGGAGAGACATTTTTCCTCCTTCCTGGCCTTCTTTATATTGCCCCACCGTGTCACAAGTGATAACAGCAGACTGCGTCACGAGGACTGACAAGCAGTGACTAGCTAGCGGCAGGTGGAAAGTATAGGCCAGCATATGCTTCCGCTAAACCCGCCAAATCCACACCTCATCAAAAGGCAGAGACCCCCCCCCACCATCACCACCCCCACCCGCTCCATTGCTCTCCTCTACTCCTGCAACTCCGGCCTCCTGCCCGCTAGTGACACCTGTGGACAAAAAGTGACACGGCGCTTAATATTTCATGGGCTGTGCACAGTGGGGCGCGTAATCCAAAGTGAATTCCCTCAGAGCGCTTGCATTTACATGAAATCAAGTCACTCCGCATCAGTCACATCACCTGCACTGCCTGCCCCACCATCCCTCCTAATATGGACAAACACACACCTCCTGCAGCCAGAACGTGAGAGAGAAGAAGCTGCATCATTTGTGAGGGTTAACAAAAAAATTATTAAAAAGAGAAAGGCTATTTTTTATTTCTGTAACTGATGAACTGACTGCATCTAAGTGTTGAAACTGCACAGTTAAAGGGACTGATGTGTTAACTTTGTGAGCACGTGTGTGTGTTCAGTGCCAACACTGGCAGTGATGAAGTCAACCACTCAAACTGAGAAATAAAAAAAAAATAAAAAAAATAAATAAAAAAAAATCAGAATCTGCACTATTGCCACATTGGTTTAACCAATTTCTCCTTCCTGCCATCTCAAATTCTGTCAATTAGCCGACAGGGGAAAAACACATCATTTATTAATGGCTCTAAAAACCCCAAAGAGAGCTGTGAAGCTCAGTACAAATAAAGCACTTAAAAGCCAAGGCCTCTCTGAACCCTTTTGACAGCAAACATTCATCATGAGTTATGAATTCTAACAAATCTGGAGGATGTCACGGAGTTAATGCCCCACGAGACTACCGCTGATAAATGAAAAGCTGGAAGATGACCTTAAACCTTATACAGTGAAATAGCAGATATAATGATGGAAACAATGGAACCATGGAAACATGTCTCTATTATCGATAACTAGACACTAAAGTCATTAGACTAAATCAAACATACTGAGGTTGAGTTTGACTCAGTCGGCTGCTGCTATCAGACAGCAACTTCCCACCTTCCTGCAGCGAGTAAAGCAGCAGACAACTGAGGACAACTGAGGACAACTGGCGCCTCAACTAGCCAGAGGACGCGGACATGTCCAACCGGGCTTCCTGACCTATCAGGTAGACAACTCTTTCACCTGGGTTCCAACTCGCTCGTTTGTAATTTTGCACCAACGAGCCTCTTCATCTGTTTTTGTTCCCATTCTCTCAGGCAGGGATCAGACCTGTTTGCCCTCGCCTGCCCCAGCTCACTGAAATCTGCCCCAGTTGGACCACTCAATGGGACATTAATATTTGAGAGAAACCCTCCTTTGAAAGCTCTTTCTGCTACCGTGGAAGACATAATCCTCTGTACATCACGAAAAAACACACAAATGCTTTATTCCTAAACCAAGTCTGCGCTATCATGACCACAGAAAAGCTGGTGGAAGGCAGAAGGCTTAAACACTGCAGGTTTTTGTCTTGACATATTTAATGTACTGTGGAAGAAACAAAGGCGAGGACATACCATCTGTGTTTTTGTCTTTCAGATGCTGCGTGAGGAGGGGCCAAAAGTAGTGAGGCCTGGTGGGTAAACCTTGCTCCTTTAACATTTTCATCAGCTCCAAAGACAAAACTGCAAAGACAAATTCAGACTGTATTTAAATGACAGCAAAACCACACGTGTGTGAACAGTGTCAGGACAAATGTGTGACTGTGGTTGGAAAGGGCAAAGAGCGTCTGTACCAGTCTTCTTGGACTCCAGAGCACAGGACAGGGTGAAAATAAGGGGGCTAGCATGAAAATTGGCCTCCTGGAGCTCTTTGCAATAAACACCCAACTTTTCCAGTGGCTGTCAGACACACACATACACAATAATCAACACACTTATTAACCAGGTATTAAAATAAAACAGGCAAACTAAGAGAATTAGTTTGATACCGTATCCATGGTAACACAGTGTCTGAGGAAGAAGTTGCCAACATTGGAGGACTCAGAGTTCAGATTGTCAGACTGCAGGGTAGGAAAGGTCTTCAGGATGTAAAAAGCTGTGTCCTCGAGGCCCTGCGTGATGAGGCTCAGGCACAGGTTCATGGCATCTGCAGGAGAAACAAATATGGTGATAAAACATAAAGAGTTGTGTGCATTAATAAGAATAATTATTATTTTATTTTTTTTACCTGGAACATAACCTCTCTCATGCCTCAAGCGGTCAACCACCTCTGGAAGGTGTTGCTGGTGTCCAGCTTTTGCCAGAGTGAAGATGACCTGCATGAAGTCTCTGTCCATCAGAGTACAGTCTGCACTTTCTGCTGCCTCCAAAGTCTGACAAAAGGAGGTAAAAACAACAGAGAAGCAAAAAAAATAAAACAGTCCGCTCAAAAGACAAGCTTCGAATTTGTCTTTCCAGTTTCATTGCATATGAACCAGCTGAGGGAGCGCACACACCTTTTTAAAACTGTCCATGTCCCCCTTCTCTGCATACACGTTAAGCAGAGAGATATACGTGTCAGGGCCCGGGTCAATCCCTGCACCTTTCATCACAGTCAGGATGTTCCTGGCACTCTCAATGTCCCTAAAATGGCCGTTTTTTTGAAACTATTAATTACCCGATTACTTTAAAAAGGACATTAAACCCAAGATGCTGTAAGAACAACAGTAGTGATGTTACCCAGCGCGTGCATGGCCGGTCACCAGAGAGTTGAAAACAGCCTCCGTTATGGGCAAATCTTTGTTTTTCATGAACCCTAATATGGTACTGAAAAGGGAAAAAAATGTTTTAGAAATAAATTTTAAGAAAATATATACTGGTATTTTTAGATATCAACAGGATGTCTGGTCAGACAGATGTTTCCTCACCTGGCTCCTTCAATATCTCCATTTTGACAGTAGGCTGCTATAAGTCTTTGGTATGTAACCTGGACACAGAAAATTAAGAAATAAAACAGAAAAATAAAGTAATTATAGCATAATAATTAGTACAACCATTAAAAATAATAAAATTGTGCTCTATTTGCAAGACTGTACAGTAAGTATTTTATTTCAAATTGCAGCACTTACTCTGTTGGGCTGGATGTTAGCTGCTTCCATCTTGGCCAGGAAGTCAGTGGGGGAGAACTTGAACTCATTCTGCAAGTAAACCTTCAGCAGAGCATTGTAGTGGCTAACATCATACTGTGCCCCTGGAGAGGGGGGAAAAACAAAATCAAGAATCAAAATAACTTCCACAACATGATGGTGATCAGCGAACCATCGGCTCGTATTCTGACGAGTGTTTGGGCTGATGTCACCCGTGTCGTCTCTTACCCAAGTCCCGCAGCTTTTCCCACACGTGGTGTGCAAGCTGTGAACGCTCCTCCAGGGGAACCTCTGGCAAAAGGGTCCCACAGCTGCGCAGCAGTAACAAAGCCTGATTGCCACTTGGATAACCTGAAGACAAAAAAAAAAAAACAAAAAAACAAAACAACCATGGTGGGACATAAAGAGCAGAAACAATTTCCTTTACATGTTTTTCCTAATAATGTAATTCCTGGATTGCAGCCGTGCCTCCATACCTGCTCTGCAGATATCATGGAAGATGCGGAGCAGCAAGGTTTTGGTAATACGGCCAGTCCTCCTGACAGAGCTGTCAAGTTTATTCAGGGCCCAGTCAAATTCTTGTGCCTGCTTGGATTGTATGGCAACGCTTGTCTCGTTCTTTTTCACCGTGGCCACAGCATAGTTACGAACACATCCCAGTCCATGCGGCCATGCGTGACTGTGGAGGATCACATAAAGACATTTAAAGACAAAGCAAAATGCCTAAGGTAAATGTAAACATAGAGACATCAGAGGGTATCATGGGCATTCAGTGAGAGGCAGAAAAGGGACAATGTCTGTCCTGGATGACAGATTTTTGTGGTAGTTGTATGTTAGTCGTGTAATGAATACACAAACCTTCCATCAATTACTATGACCTTGACAGAAAGTCCTCTGTCAGTAAATTTCAGATAAACTCGCAGCTTCCCTCAAGCTTAAGGATAAGAAGCTGTAATTAAGTATATATACACCTATGGCTCCACCACAATGCAATTCAATTTAGCTAAACTACAGCGTGAGTATCTCCGATGAAGAAGCAGGCCCAGATGTAACATAGAGATGAGATAATGAAACCTTTGACACCAATAATGGATGACAGCAATGAGTCCTAGCGACGATTTTTATGAATCAAAGATACTGTATGTAGCTTGTTCAATTTTGAGTCCTAAAAGAGACGATTCTATTTGTTACACAACATGTGATCTTCAACTTGCATAAAAGAGGAGCCACCTTTACGTCACAAGGTAAACAGCCAAATTTTAACGTCACATACATAATCAAGTTAAATTTTCCAGGTCATACTTATATGAATACTGATTTGTCCCTCTACTGATGTCAGTGACCCTCAATGACATCTCTGCCTTCAGCTCACGCGTGGACTGTGGGTACACCGGCTAGCATGCCGCGACATACCTTAATGTATTTTCAGTAGCAGGGCAGATCTGTCGTGAACAACCTGCACTCCTGCTGGAAGAGAATGATCCGCTGTACAGACGACTGAGTGGAGGACCGTTTCTTTTCACCCCGGGTGTCTGAAGTAAGCCCGAAGGCGAAAACTTTAGCAATCGCGCAGATCTCAAGAGCGCAGCCATGTTTCTTGTGGCACAGTGGAAGGACATCCGCACCACGTGAACTGCCACGGAAATATCGCGAGAACCACAGAATGTGATCATATCAACATCGGCAGTATAAAGTTAGTTGTTTTTAATCTTGCCTAATCAGTACTAAAACGACAGAAATAACACTTTCAATAAAAAAAAATAGCACACAGTAGCTATGCAATCTATATTTTATATATATGAATGCTTCCACATCACTAGTCAAAACATCTTTATCTGAGTTTCATTTATGTTCAAATTTAATTCTCTTCCAACACATAATAAAAAAAATAGGCCTTTTCATTTTCAGGCTTTTACCCAGTGACAATCCTGGATTACATATTTGACATATGATAACCACATGGTTTGAAAAGAATTCAACATGTAAATGATTGATACAACAATGAATTTTTACAAACATCAGAAAAATCATGTTTAGCTTAGTTCCTCAATACCTTTAACACTACTTTTGTTTTTCTCTTTCTTTAAGCTGTCTGAAACCAAAGTCTTTGTCTTCTCCATGTTTCTCCTTACACATTGTCTTTTACTGTATTCATTCCACAACTCCATAGCTAGTGCTTCAATTTGGTGTGCATTTTCCATTATCCAAGCCTGGAAGAATTCACACTTTTTATTTGCAAGGAAGTATTTCTTTCTTCTTTCTCTTTCTTCTCCATCTTTGGACAGGGATTTTCTCGCCTTTGAGAGCACCGAGCGTAGCTGGCTGAAGGCTGCCAGGCAATATCCAGCAGGATCCTTTACATTTCTCCCAGTCATGATGTGAGCCACAGCTTCCAGAGCCCTGGATGGGGCAAGCTGATCCTCTTTGTCAAGGTAACCCTCACCATAAACATGACTTTCCCCACTTTCTATGGCCTCTTGAATAGAGCTGAAGACCCTGCTTGAGTTTAACCCCTCAGACAAAGCAAGAACCATGTCGCAGAATTCAAACATCAGTGTATCTGTGTCATTATTAACCAGACACAGTGAGAAAGCGTAGGCATAAAGTGCATTGACCAAACCAAAGCATATCAGAGGAGAAGGATTGACACACAAGGAACTCAAAGTTGGAATTTTATCAGAAATTGGAGGGACGCTTGGAACTGCGGAGCTTTCTTTGTCCTTGCTTGTTTGCTTCTCCCCTTTAACTCTTTTTATCTTTTTTGCTGATTTGCTGAGATACTTTCTTTGTTGCGATAGCTTCACTTTATCATCAGTGCCCAGTTTATCTGCTGCAGTGGAATTGTCTGTCTCCACTTTACATATTTTCTCATCAAGCATCTCAATCAACGCTCTCCCTTCCTGTTCATGCTCTTCCCACCATGGCTTCCAGGGGGGAACCAGTCTGGCAACACCTCCATCCTTTACCAGAGACATGAACGTTGCTTTCTCTTTACTGCTGAGAAGTTCCCACAGCTCCTCTTCTGAAAGTTTGTCGATATCAAGCCCCGAAATCCGCTCAGCCAAGTCCAGCTCATCTTCCATACTTTCAGCATCTTCATCTATGTCTCCAGGCCTCGGCTCTCCTCCTTCCCCGATCTCTTTGAGTCTTCTCAAAATACCCTCAATCTCTGTTGAATTTTCTTCTTCAGACTGCTGAAGTTCTGCTAGCCTGGACAAGAGCTCCATAACCTGCACTTTTTCTGCTGTCTCCACTTGCCCTTCATCTTCATCATCTGAAACGATACCGCTTTCTTTTAACAAACTTTCCATCCCCCCATCCATCCTGTCTGCATTTTGTCTCAGACTCAAAAGCATGTCCTGCATTTTCTTTCTTCCCTCACTTTCTGCAGTTCCCATATCCTTCAGTTCCTTTAAAACGGACTCCTTATAAAAAGTCTCTGAGCAAACAGAATGATCTGGGCTCTGGTAGCATGCCAAGCTACAATAATGAAGGTTACACCGAGGACAGGTGTAACAGGAGGGTTCCGCTTTACACATCATGCAGGTGGTACTCCTGGCATTACAGCCTTCAAGGACTGTCTTCTCCACCTCCTCTGGTGTCTTGGATGGCAGGAGAAGTTCCTTTTGACCTCTGCGTGGGAGCATGATTCCATCTCTGCTCACAGCATCAGACTCTGTTTCAGTCCATTGATTCTTTGGTGATATATCTGTAAGAATATTCTTCAGAGACTGGGGCATTCTTCGTCGTATTGGCGCACTCATTGTCAGACCGGTGAATCACGTTGTTTTAGGGAGCAGAAAAGCAAACCTGGCAATAAAACAAATTAAAATTGTCAGTTCAACAAAATACGTTGTGACGTCGCTGGAGCCTGTGATGCTAACGTTAGCTTGAAACGCGGTTAAAAGTAAATGATCGATATGCCCGAGTAAACAATGAAAAACATCACTAAGAACAACTTAATAGCAGTTCATTTTCTGTCAGTTTCAGATCAACAGAAGACGTTCTGATGTGGACAAGACAAATAACACTCACCTTTTGTTAGGGTTTCGTCTCACGTTTAAAGCCTGCTACATACGTCGTCGCTTTTTGATGACGTATGTAGAAACTGCATGCCAAAGCGCCGACGTTGTTCCGGTCGATGTCTAACCATTAATTAATATGTATGAAATATTAAATACTTGTGCAGAACTGTTCCGTAATGTTAAAAACACAGGAAATCTCATATAGCATGCTGAGAAGGTCTAAATTTTAATTACAAAGCAGTTATAAATATATAACCACATATAATTGTCACAGTCAACCTGACTTTCAACTTTCTGAATATTTGTATGTATCGTGCAAATTTGTCTGTTTTCCATTTACAATATTTGTGTTTCTTCCTGACTATGTCTACAACTCCCACAGGGCTATTTGCTATAAGTTGAGTGTCTCCTGCAGGGGGTCATGCATGGTAAAGGTCATGCAGGTGGGGACTTGTCAGATGGCTGTCCACCCCTTACTGGGCCAAGGGGTCCCCCTGTTGCCTGTCAGAGCCCATTGGAAAGAGGGAAGAGGAAATGGAGTCTGTGGTTGGCATGTACCATGCTGTCTCAGCCCCACCCCTGGCTGTCATGCCAGCAGTCCTGGGTAGGCTGCTGTCTCCTCCTGTCTCCTTTATTCTTTCCTGGCACATCCACTGACATGTACCCAAGTACCCAGATACTCTTTGACTATTCGGCTGCTGATATCTGCAGTAGCTTTGTCAAAATGCATATAGAAGAAGAAAAGCGTTTGCCCTCTTTATAAAAGATATAAAAGGTATATTATAGTCTAGTGTTGCCTGTAATGGTTTTAGCTAAAATGATATAGGTGACATTTAGATGCAAAAATATGCAT